>JAIOJX010000002.1:87210500-87383000 GCA_022376925.1 Tragulus kanchil | reverse complement strand
AGAAAGTCCCATTTTTTGTTGTTGTTGCATATTGCCTATGGAGACAAAAAGCATTCCAATAGGGCCTTTTATGATGGATTTTTTACATTGCATCCTGCTATTTTGAGCTTTAGGATACTGGAGATTATTCAACGCATCATTAACAACTGGGTCAAGTATCCACATCTTTTCCAGGATCAAAACCTAACTTAAAGGGACTTCCAAAAAAAGGGAAAGAAAAGAAGAAGAAAAAAAATAGTTGGAAAGAAGATTCACCCACCATTAGCCTAAATGAAATGTTACTCAACCCATAAACATTCCAACAGGAAAGAACAATATTTCTCATGATTCTTAGGGAATCAAAAAGGAGATTTGTCAGATCAAAGTGAAGAAAATAGCTCTAGTCATTGCTCTGTGAGAAAAGGGGATCCTTCAGGAGTGCTGTGTGATGGTTGGGAGGAGTGGGAAGGGGGGGATATACATATGACTAATCTGGGAACATACATACCTGTAAACAACAAAACTCTGTAAAAGTTAAAAGCAAAATAAAGGTTAAAAAAATGAATTATTTCTCTTTAAACTGCAAAGAAGAATTTAATGAATACAAAAACTGTATTTAATCTCTTGGAGTTAACATCTATATGGCTTTTTGATTTAGCTCTAAAGCAAACTACACTGACGTGACACACAGGGAAATCCCTTCACCATAAAGATAATTATGATACCTTCCTAATGACTTCGCCACATCACTTAACCTAATTAACTGTAGAAGAATACAATGTTTCTGAGTTTCTTTTTTCAATTTTATTATCTTTCTAACAAACCAGATCTCAGCTTTAAATTTGAGTAGGAAAAGGAATAAAAAAACCCACCAAAGGCTATAAATAATAAACAAATGTGCTTCCATAAAAGAAAATTCACCAAACTTTACAGTTGCTATTTTCATATCCATCAATATGGTATTCCTAGTTGTCAATTTTTCTTTATTGGCTCCCTGCCACACCTTGACTTTCTATCATGCTCCATCATGCTTCTTTTAATCTGAATATTTGGTGTTCTTTCATGTCTTAATTATAGCAAATTGCAGCACAGTTGGCACCATTTCTTGAAATTAATCCCAGAGTACTTTGTTTCTGTCAAGCAGTCAAAGCCTTGGAGAATAACAGTAAATGTTATTGCAGATCTAAATTTAAATGACTGTCTATGTATTTAACTTAAGCCTTTAATTATTCTTGCCAAACTGTTTTTGGTTCAAATGTTAAATATTATTCATTGAGAATGTAGAATTACATTAGACAGCTTAAAACCTGCAGACATGTTTGGCTATAATGTTAACATAACAATTATGTATATTAACATTTCCTCAGGTATACAAAACTTAGCAAATGGCATATGGCATATGGACATGTATTTCAATATTCCATTATTTCTATCTACTTATAAAAGGTGTGAATTTAGGTCCATCTGATTCTACATGGCTTTGCCCTAACCAGTTATTAAACTGTAAATCCAATGCATGAACGATTTGGTATTACTACAGCTAATAGTCTTTACACAATTCAACATAATGAAGCACTTCAACAGTTGGTACAAATGCAAAAAATTGTATGGTTTTGTTTGTTTTCTATGGAAAATTTCAAAGTCCTAGAACTCTCAATGGCCATGTCTTCCATATGCTTATTCTGAGCAGGCTATGCAAATATTCCGATTAAAAAAAACCCTACATTATAAAAGTTACATGGTAAAACTAACTTTAAAAGTACTAAGTAGTAGAATTCATTTATTCCTGTCTTGTGAATATATGTTTAAAGATTTAGAAATTGGAAAATTCTGGGATGTAGAGAATACATATTTGTTAATTAGATTTCAGATAATTGATTTGCATGCTAATTTTTAAAAAGGAAATCTACACTTAAGGAATAATAAAAATTACATACTTTGTAAAGCAAACTTGCATTCCTTTTAATGAATATAGGGGTAACCTTGTGTATCACACAATAGTCCACTCAGTGAACTCCCATCAGGAAATATATTCCGTGTAATCAGGAGCTTGCCCTATTTGCCTACCTGTGTGTTGCCAGAGTTTAGTCCAGAGTCTTATATTTATCTCTCTATACAATAAGTGCTTAGTCAATTGAATTGAAGAGATAGTGTTAATTTCACCTGTCAGATATGTGTCATTTCCACCACTAGGAAAAATGTGTCATTTGCTTTGTCTCTGAAATACAGAGTGAGAAAGGAAGGATTTACATTTTACGGTTTTGGCAGATTTATCTTCAAGCCATCTACCAGCATTAGTTAATAAATATGGCATTTTTATCTCATTTTAATCTCTAAATGAAACTTGATGACATTTCTGTTACCAGCACTTAAGGTATGTATTGAATTTAGAGACAAGAGAAAAAATAGATTCACAAAATTTGTGGCAAAATACATATTTCTCAATAATTTAGAAAAAATGAACAAAGTACTGTATTTCCAGTTCCCTCGGCTTATTAATAGCAATCTGGTTTTTAAAATAGATATCTGTTTCCCCAGGTCTCACAGTCTCAAGGGTGTAGCTGATCTTTCTTACTACAAAGTTTTCTGGCAGCTGTAAAGTCACTTTCAAGCTGTGTTATCTGGTGTTCTAGCTGAGCAAGTTCCACTTTGTGTTTCTGTTGGGTAGCTATTACACCCAAATGCAGTGACTGCAAGGTCTTTTGTAGCTTTTCAGTGGTAAGGACCACTTATTCCCCCACATGTTGGTCAAGTATATTAGCCATTTCAGCTTTTTCTTCCTCAGTGATCCACTTATATTCTTAAACATAGATATTTACATTGCATTTAAAAATCATGGTTAAAATGAGAAGTTAGCATGCATAATATCAGATATATTCTGTTCATAATATTCTCTAAACATTATTATACATCTACTTAGAAAAAATAAGCAAGTCTGAATCCTTGCTTGTACAGCTAATGTAAATGAAAAACTTGAGGAATATAAAAGTGAAAAAAATTATCTCAGCTCTACAGTAGTTTCGTTATCTACTGTTTAGACATTTTAGGGAGTCAAGGAGATACATAAAAGTAGGACTTCTACACACTTGTTTTTTATAATTGAGATATTTCTCCTCTTGTAAGAATTATTCCACTGTGTTTAGTCAATTTGATATCTTTGCAAATTAAATTTGATTGTACTTAACAAAGGTGTTCATATGACTTTTCACTTTGTCCTTATTATAAATTTGTAAAGTATTATCACTCCATTTTAGAAACTAAGCTTCAAATTCTTTCATCTTTCTATTATGCCATGCTTTTATTTTTCTTGAGAGATCGGTTTCATGATACTCACTGATGGATCAATAAACTGATTTTGTAATTAAAATGTGTTTATATTTCAATAATCAGAATATGACATTGTACCTAAGGTGCATCACAGATAAGGGTCACCCATGTATCTAAGTGTGTCATCTCTAAAATTTTGCATTTTGATTTTAATTCTTTATCATCCACTTGTTTTGTATGCTAATTACAATCTACTCAGTCATAGAAAATAAATCTCTTCTGTTTCTTGTTTTTTTAAATGGGACTTGATTTTTTCCATTCTCATGGTGGAAGATTTACTTAAAAGCAGAATTACAACCATTGTTGAAAGCTAGACAACACTGTTAGGTACTACTATTTAGTTCAGGGTTAGCTGATCTTTCTTACTACAAAGTTTTCTGGCAGCTGTAAAGTCACTTTCAAGCTGTGTTATCTGGTGTTCTAGCTGAGCAAGTTCCACGTTTCTGTTGGGTAGCTATTACACCCAAATGCAGTGACTGCAAGGTCTTTTGTAGCTTTTCAGTGGTAAGGACCACTTATTCCCCCACATGTTGGTCAAGTATATTAGCCATTTCAGCTTTTTCTTCCTCAGTGATCCACTTATATTCTTAAACATAGATATTTACATTGCATTTAAAAATCATGGTTAAAATGAGAAGTTAGCATGCATAATATCAGATATATTCTGTTCATAATATTCTCTAAACATTATTATACATCTACTTAGAAAAAATAAGCAAGTCTGAATCCTTGCTTGTACAGCTAATGTAAATGAAAAACTTGAGGAATATAAAAGTGAAAAAAATTATCTCAGCTCTACAGTAGTTTCGTTATCTACTGTTTAGACATTTTAGGGAGTCAAGGAGATACATAAAAGTAGGACTTCTACACACTTGTTTTTTATAATTGAGATATTTCTCCTCTTGTAAGAATTATTCCACTGTGTTTAGTCAATTTGATATCTTTGCAAATTAAATTTGATTGTACTTAACAAAGGTGTTCATATGACTTTTCACTTTGTCCTTATTATAAATTTGTAAAGTATTATCACTCCATTTTAGAAACTAAGCTTCAAATTCTTTCATCTTTCTATTATGCCATGCTTTTATTTTTCTTGAGAGATCGGTTTCATGATACTCACTGATGGATCAATAAACTGATTTTGTAATTAAAATGTGTTTATATTTCAATAATCAGAATATGACATTGTACCTAAGGTGCATCACAGATAAGGGTCACCCATGTATCTAAGTGTGTCATCTCTAAAATTTTGCATTTTGATTTTAATTCTTTATCATCCACTTGTTTTGTATGCTAATTACAATCTACTCAGTCATAGAAAATAAATCTCTTCTGTTTCTTGTTTTTTTAAATGGGACTTGATTTTTTCCATTCTCATGGTGGAAGATTTACTTAAAAGCAGAATTACAACCATTGTTGAAAGCTAGACAACACTGTTAGGTACTAATATTTAGTTGGACCACACTGAGTGTAACTGAGATGTTGGCCAGAAGACAAGTAAAGATAGAACATGCTTAAGAATAACAGAATCATTCAGAGTCCTGAAAAACTGGAAATAGGACTCTGACAGCAGCCACCACTGTGTTTCATAAAATAGAATGAAAGTAGTCAATAGTCAGTTAGTAAAAAGATCATAGGGTCGAATGCTAGACTCTAAGGAGGCACCAAACATTATAAGTTAAAATCAAGAGATAATAGATTGTAGGCAGAGAGTACCCAGTGCTGTAAATGCAGGGCAAAGTTGGCATTTTCTCTAAATTTCATTTTACAAAGTGCCCTAACTGAAAGCTGCTGCTGTCTAATGTGTAATAACATCAGAAAATTAGAATTCTAGCCACTCTCATTATTAGGATCTTAAATGAACATTTTTGAAATTCAAAACTGAAGTTCTCTAATCGCTACTCTATACAATGTACTAGAATTAAGCTGCATTTTATAGAAGGCAGGGATTGTGTTATTCATTCATCAGCCCTTGCTTTGCCCTGGCACATAGGAGTTTCTCAGGAAGACCTGTTGAAGTGAACTGAAGTCTTCAGCAGCAACAACAAATGTGATAATGACACGTAAAATAGACACCCAGTTCCTACAGAGGGGGGATAATATCCCTTAAGAGACAGTATTATAAGCACTGATAAATCCACTAATTTAGAATTTTTTGTAGTGAAAATGTGGCAACAAATGACTCAAAGATTTCAAAATTTGGAAAATGAGTAGATCAGGTGAGTAATTGTAATTAGAGTTGCACACTATAATCTTCTCTTGTAAGCACACGAGTTCTGTGAAATATCTAATTCTGAGGAACAATTATGATAATTGAGCATATTTAATCACAAAGAACATACAAGTCCTTTAAAAGCAAAATTAAAAAAAAAATCATTACTGGTCTCGTTTAGAGATTCAAAAGTGATATCCTTCATGTATTTTCAAAAAATGGTCTTGGGGCTTCCCTGGTGGTCCCATGGGTCAAGAGTCTGCAAATTTATTTTTTTTTAAAGTTGTGCAATTACATTGCTAGAAAATAAATCTCTTCTGTTTCTTGTTTTTTAAATGGGACTTGATTTTTCCATTCTCATGGTGGAAGATTTACTTAAAAGCAGAATTACAACCATTGTTGAAAGCTAGACAACACTGTTAGGTACTAATATTTAGTTGGACCACACTGAGTGTAACTGAGATGTTGGCCAGAAGACAAGTAAAGATAGAACATGCTTAAGAATAACAGAATCATTCAGAGTCCTGAAAAACTGGAAATAGGACTCTGACAGCAGCCACCACTGTGTTTCATAAAATAGAATGAAAGTAGTCAATAGTCAGTTAGTAAAAAGATCATAGGGTCGAATGCTAGACTCTAAGGAGGCACCAAACATTATAAGTTAAAATCAAGAGATAATAGATTGTAGGCAGAGAGTACCCAGTGCTGTAAATGCAGGGCAAAGTTGGCATTTTCTCTAAATTTCATTTTACAAAGTGCCCTAACTGAAAGCTGCTGCTGTCTAATGTGTAATAACATCAGAAAATTAGAATTCTAGCCACTCTCATTATTAGGATCTTAAATGAACATTTTTGAAATTCAAAACTGAAGTTCTCTAATCGCTACTCTATACAATGTACTAGAATTAAGCTGCATTTTATAGAAGGCAGGGATTGTGTTATTCATTCATCAGCCCTTGCTTTGCCCTGGCACATAGGAGTTTCTCAGGAAGACCTGTTGAAGTGAACTGAAGTCTTCAGCAGCAACAACAAATGTGATAATGACACGTAAAATAGACACCCAGTTCCTACAGAGGGGGGATAATATCCCTTAAGAGACAGTATTATAAGCACTGATAAATCCACTAATTTAGAATTTTTTGTAGTGAAAATGTGGCAACAAATGACTCAAAGATTTCAAAATTTGGAAAATGAGTAGATCAGGTGAGTAATTGTAATTAGAGTTGCACACTATAATCTTCTCTTGTAAGCACACGAGTTCTGTGAAATATCTAATTCTGAGGAACAATTATGATAATTGAGCATATTTAATCACAAAGAACATACAAGTCCTTTAAAAGCAAAATTAAAAAAAAATCATTACTGGTCTCGTTTAGAGATTCAAAAGTGATATCCTTCATGTATTTTCAAAAAATGGTCTTGGGGCTTCCCTGGTGGTCCCATGGGTCAAGAGTCTGCTTTACAGTGCAAGGGGCGCGGGTTCGATCCCTGGCCTGGGAAGATCCCATGTGCCGTGGAGCAGCCGGACTGATGTGCCCAATTACTGAGCCCGAGCTCCAGAGCGTATGCGCCCAGAGCTGGTGCTCTGTGACAACAGAGGCCACTGCGATGGGAGTCCCACATGGGTCAAAGAACAAAGATGGATGAAAATAGACAAATGAAAAACCAATAGAAATGACCCATGCTCCCTCCCCACACCACCCCTCCACTTCCCCCCCAAAAATGGTCTTTGTTATTTAAATACTGGGCATGTGACTATCAGAGCTACAGCAATTCTTACTGGAATTTCTGTGTCAGTGGTTTTTTTTTTTCTCTTTTAAATTGTAATTTAAAAGTAGTCAAAATGTTACTTATACTGAAAATTAACATATCCTCATGCTGAACTGGAAGCCACAATAGGGTGTCCAAACAGACTTGTTTCTAACGAAAGCTTCACTATTTATAGCTGTAAGCTTAGTTAAGCCATTAAGTGTGGGGCTCTGAATTGAAAGAGGACCATTGCAAGCATAAGGAAGCTTAAGCACATTGTTTCAGTTTGGACCTAAAATGGTGCCTTCAGGAAGAGACAAGGGCGTGATCTAAATCATCGCAAGCATAAGGAAGCTTAAGCACATTGTTTCAGTTTGGAGCTAAGATGGTGCCTACAGGAGGAGACGAGGGCATGATAAATTGCTAAGTGATTGTCAAAATTTCTGATTGGTTCCCCTGATTTCCGCGCTCGTGGATGATTGCTTGACCTTTAGCTTGATTGGTGTAATCTATAGGAAGTCCCGTGCAAAACCCCCTTCACTTGCCTGTAAAAGTTGTGAGTCTTCACTAATAAAATGGCACTGCTTTGACAGAACCCCTGTCACGTCTGATTGCCTCCCGCTTGCCAGGGGGCTGGGCTGGCGGGCAGCAGACCCACCTCTCTCCGAGATCTCCCGGTTCAGCCGGGGGCAATCTCGCTGCCTTCCTTTCTGCAGAAGGCCCCCTCAATTAAGTCCCCTTGATTCCCAATTTACTCAACTTAAAATGAGGCTATAATACTTGTTTCATAGATATGCTAAGATTAAAAAAATAATAATACATCTGGTACATTTCTAACACTGCAGGCAAGTAATAGAAATCTATTCATACAGAGTGGTTTTCTAAAGTGCACTTGAATGTAAGAGTTTAAACATTATTATAGAGATACCATGTATAAAACTTACTCTATTCTTTAGGGCTTCCCTCGTGATCCAGTGGATAAAGAGTTCACCTTGTAGTGCAAGGGGCACTGGTTCCATCACTGGCCCGGGAAGATCCCACATGCCGAAGAATGGCTGGGCGGGTGTGTCCAGTTATGAGCCAGCACTCAAGTGCATGCACCCAGAGCCAGTGCTCTGCAGTGAGAGAGGCCGCTGAGATGGAAGACTCACACATGCCAAAGAATAAAAAAGAATGAAAAATAAACGATGACTTCAAAGCAAAAAAATAATAATCAAAAACAACTTAAAAATTACTCTTGGAGGGGTGGGAAGGGGGAGATATACATATGACTAATCTGAGAACATACATATCTGTAAACAACAAAACTCTGTAAAAGTTAAAAGTAAAATAAAGGTTTTAAAAAAAAAAATTACTCTTTTTTTTTTTTTTTTTAAATTTTGGTCTCTTTTATTGGTCCTTCACTGATTTGTTTTCATCCATCTTAATTCCTTGGTTTGTGTAGGCCTACCATCGCGGTGCTCTCTTTTGTGGCTCTGGGCACAAGCGCTCCAGAGCACTGACTCGTAATTGGACACACCTGTCCAGCCACTCCGAGGCATGTGGGACCTTCCCAGGCCAGGGATTGAACCGGTACCTCTTGCACTACATGGTGGACTCTTCACCCACTGGACCATCAGGGAAGCCCCTAAAAATTACTCCATTTTTTAATCTTGTTTCTGAAAAGTGACTTATTCCTTAGCTTCTTATATCACTATCTTTTGAAAGATTTCCTCAACAATAATAGGTTTAAATATCTCCCTGATATATTCTTATAATATAAGATAAATCTAGCAAGGGAAGTTTATGGAATTTTTTAAAGCAATCTTATTAGGTTATTAAAAAAATAAGTCATAATTCGAGAAAAATTGCCTTAGAATGATGCACTATCAGTATTTTTTCCTTATTTTCATGTGGAAGAGTCTGCTCTCTGCCCTCCTGCTTTGTCTCAAACACTCACCATGCCGTCTTTCCAACTTCACACAGTAGATCAGAGAAGCAAATATAACTGCTGATTAAATTTTACCAATCGCTCAAGGACACTGCTACTCAGATAGTCAGTTGTGTCCACCTCTTTACGACTTGGTGAGTTGCAGCCCACCAGGCTCCTCTGTCCATGGAATTTTCCAAACAAGAGTACTGGGGTTGTCATTTCTGGTTGTAATGGTTGTCATTTCTTCTTTCAGATGATATTTCCGACCCAGGGATGGAACTCATGTCATCTGTATCTCCTGCACTGGCAGATTGATTCTTTATCACTCAGCTACCTGGTAGAGACAAATGAAACTATCAGGTCGGAGCTTGGTCCACAAGTCAGATGTAACAGCTTAGAGGCCATGATAGTGGCTAGAAAAAAGGAAGAGATCCTATGTAAGTAGAAGAGTGCAGCTGTGATGGGATCCTGGAAGGGAAAGAATTTTGGTCAGTGAGAGTAAGATTAAGATATAAAAAGAGCAAAATACCCCCAAAGGAATTGGTGACAACAACTGACTGCTTCTTTTTAACTGTGGCCAGTAGGGGACATTTGAGTGATCTGCCTACCCTACCTTCTTTATAAAGGATTCTGTGATAAACAAACATTATTTACAAACAAGCAAAACAAACGTATTGTTTCACAGATTAGTTCATGGGCTTGTTTGATTGTTACTATTGAGTTTACCCTCTGCCAACTCCAAAGGGCACACCTGTCCAGCCCCCCCGAGGCATGTGGGACCTTCCCAGGCGAGGGATTGAACCGGTACCTCTTGCACTACATGGTGGACTCTTCACCCACTGGACCATCAGGGAAGCCCTAAAATTACTCCATTTTTTAATCTTGTTTCTGAAAAGTGACTTATTCCTTAGCTTCTTATATCACTATCTTTTGAAAGATTTCCTCAACAATAATAGGTTTAAATATCTCCCTGATATATTCTTATAATATAAGATAAATCTAGCAAGGGAAGTTTATGGAATTTTTTAAAGCAATCTTATTAGGTTATTAAAAAAATAAGTCATAATTCGAGAAAAATTGCCTTAGAATGATGCACTATCAGTATTTTTTCCTTATTTTCATGTGGAAGAGTCTGCTCTCTGCCCTCCTGCTTTGTCTCAAACACTCACCATGCCGTCTTTCCAACTTCACACAGTAGATCAGAGAAGCAAATATAACTGCTGATTAAATTTTACCAATCGCTCAAGGACACTGCTACTCAGATAGTCAGTTGTGTCCACCTCTTTACGACTTGGTGAGTTGCAGCCCACCAGGCTCCTCTGTCCATGGAATTTTCCAAACAAGAGTACTGGGGTTGTCATTTCTGGTTGTAATGGTTGTCATTTCTTCTTTCAGATGATATTTCCGACCCAGGGATGGAACTCATGTCATCTGTATCTCCTGCACTGGCAGATTGATTCTTTATCACTCAGCTACCTGGTAGAGACAAATGAAACTATCAGGTCGGAGCTTGGTCCACAAGTCAGATGTAACAGCTTAGAGGCCATGATAGTGGCTAGAAAAAAGGAAGAGATCCTATGTAAGTAGAAGAGTGCAGCTGTGATGGGATCCTGGAAGGGAAAGAATTTTGGTCAGTGAGAGTAAGATTAAGATATAAAAAGAGCAAAATACCCCCAAAGGAATTGGTGACAACAACTGACTGCTTCTTTTTAACTGTGGCCAGTAGGGGACATTTGAGTGATCTGCCTACCCTACCTTCTTTATAAAGGATTCTGTGATAAACAAACATTATTTACAAACAAGCAAAAACAAACGTATTGTTTCACAGATTAGTTCATGGGCTTGTTTGATTGTTACTATTGAGTTTACCCCTCTGCCATGTAGAACTATGGGATATATCCAGAGGTCTTCATAATATACAGTTTATATAGGTATGCATTAGCCTCTTAATTATACGGGAGGAGAAGTAGCATTAGAAGATACACAAAAATAAAATTTAAGCATATAAAATAAATTCACGGACTACTAGAAGATTTCCATTGCAAATGTTTGAGAAGACTAGCATACACAACAATCTGTTTGAGACAGGAAAACAAATATATTTCTGCTCTTCCTCTCAGGGTGAGGGTTATCTGTGGATACAGAACTATGAAAACACTGGAATACATCCAGGAAGGTGTGTTTCTCAAACTTGCTTCCATAGCATGTCTTAGGTTGACTCTAAAAAAAAAGTTGTGTAAAATAGATGGGAGAAGGAAATGGCAATCAACTTCACTATTCTTGTCTGGAAAAATTCCATCAATGGAGAAGAGCTACAGTCCATGGAGTCTCAAATGTATTATATATGGGGCTTCCCTGATGGGTCAGTGGTGAGGAATCTGCCTGCATTGCAGGAGACCTAGGCTCCATATCTGGGTTGGGAAGAACCCCCTGGAGGAGAGAGCATGGCAACCCATTCCAGTATTCTTGGCTGGAGAATTCCACAGATGGAGGAGCCTGATGAACTGCAGTCCATGGGGTCACACAGAATCGGACATGACTGAAGAGACTAAGCAGCAGCAGCAAGCCTCAGATGCATGCATGCAATCAAAATCACTTCAGGTGTGTCTGACTGTTGGCAACCTCATGGACTATAGCTTGCTAGGCTCCTCTGTCCATGGAATTCTCCAGGCAAGACTACTTATGTGAGTTTCCATGCCCTTCTCCAGGGGATCTTCCCAACACAAGAATCAAACGCCATGTCTCTTATGTCTCCTGCATGGGCAGGTGGGCTCTTTACAACTAGCACCACCTGGGAAGCTCAAACTATAGGTACTACTTTAATGTATTTCTTTGCAGTTATGTGTCAAGGATTATTTTAAATGCATTTTTAAAATTTCATTTAACTAAGAAAATCAGAGGCCTGCTAGAAGAAGTTCTGTAGATAAGATAATGAAAAAGTAATGATCAATTGAAGTGTTCTCAAGAAAATGGGCAATAAATTGTCAAAAGAAGGTGGAGGTCACTAAGAATATGTGTTATCAGTAGCTGCCACTGGAGTTTCCCAGTTGACAGTATGTAATGTCATGACATATTCCTATATACGGGAGGAGAAGTAGCATTAGAAGATAAAAAAAATTTGATAAAATAAATTCACGGACTACTAGAAGATTTCCATTGCAAATGTTTGAGAAGACTAGCATACACAACAATCTGTTTGAGACAGGAAAACAAATATATTTCTGCTCTTCCTCTCAGGGTGAGGGTTATCTGTGGATACAGAACTATGAAAACACTGGAATACATCCAGGAAGGTGTGTTTCTCAAACTTGCTTCCATAGCATGTCTTAGGTTGACTCTAAAAAAAAAGTTGTGTAAAATAGATGGGAGAAGGAAATGGCAATCAACTTCACTATTCTTGTCTGGAAAAATTCCATCAATGGAGAAGAGCTACAGTCCATGGAGTCTCAAATGTATTATATATGGGGCTTCCCTGATGGGTCAGTGGTGAGGAATCTGCCTGCATTGCAGGAGACCTAGGCTCCATATCTGGGTTGGGAAGAACCCCCTGGAGGAGAGAGCATGGCAACCCATTCCAGTATTCTTGGCTGGAGAATTCCACAGATGGAGGAGCCTGATGAACTGCAGTCCATGGGGTCACACAGAATCGGACATGACTGAAGAGACTAAGCAGCAGCAGCAAGCCTCAGATGCATGCATGCAATCAAAATCACTTCAGGTGTGTCTGACTGTTGGCAACCTCATGGACTATAGCTTGCTAGGCTCCTCTGTCCATGGAATTCTCCAGGCAAGACTACTTATGTGAGTTTCCATGCCCTTCTCCAGGGGATCTTCCCAACACAAGAATCAAACGCCATGTCTCTTATGTCTCCTGCATGGGCAGGTGGGCTCTTTACAACTAGCACCACCTGGGAAGCTCAAACTATAGGTACTACTTTAATGTATTTCTTTGCAGTTATGTGTCAAGGATTATTTTAAATGCATTTTTAAAATTTCATTTAACTAAGAAAATCAGAGGCCTGCTAGAAGAAGTTCTGTAGATAAGATAATGAAAAAGTAATGATCAATTGAAGTGTTCTCAAGAAAATGGGCAATAAATTGTCAAAAGAAGGTGGAGGTCACTAAGAATATGTGTTATCAGTAGCTGCCACTGGAGTTTCCCAGTTGACAGTATGTAATGTCATGACATATTCCTATATACACAATGTATATATATTGGCATATGTGTGTATGTGTCTGTGTGTGTGTGTGTGTGTATATATGTATGTATATATGTATATATATATACATACAGCAGCCATTTAGAATGTGCCAGTATCAATGAGTTATATACATAAGCATTTGTTTCTTTTTATTCTTTAAAAACCTGTGTTTCTGCAAGTAGGAAATCATTAGTTGTTTTTATTGATATTTTAGAAAATGCAATAAGGTAGAAATTTTATTTAGCAAATTCATTTTCTATTAACACCATTCTATATTGCATAATGAAACTAAGCTTGTGCTAGGAATCAGCAATTTGAGTATTAATTCGTTCATTACCACTCATGACTCTAGGCAAGTTAGAGAATCTCCCTGAATGTCACATTTCTCATTTGGAAATGGATTTTGTGGGTATGTGACAGAATATATTATCTCTACAATTCTTTCTAGCTCTCAGTATATATTTTTTAAGATTTTAAAGCATAAACTTTAAAATTTGCATGCTTATTCTTTAGCGATATTAGAAGCAAAATATTACCCAAACCTTTAGTCAAAAGCAAACTACATTGTACATTTAAGGATAGGAAAGATGAGTATTTAACACTATCTCAGTAAATTTTGCTTTTTCTTAGAGACACTAGCATTTATAATCATTTTTTTCCTTGGTCCAATCCTTCTCTGATGGCCACAGCTGTGTCTTCTCTGAGCCCTCTCCTCTCTGGTGGGTGGCCTGCTGTTTTGCTTTAGGAAGCCTCAGATATGCTCTTGCTAATACTTAAGACCTATCTCTCCAACTTGAGCCTTATCTGTCTAATGAATGCCTGTTCACCCTCAGAGCCAAATGCCTAGGGAGAACCAGACCTCTTGATCCTTGCCTTATGAACATTTGCTTACTGGATCTCAGGGTCAGAAGCTCTGTGATGTAGTCACTCTGGTATTGTACTCTCTCCAGGAACCTATGGTTCAAACAACCCCTGCAGCCGCTAGCCACTATGCTGATGGATGGCCTCAAACTGGTTTGACTGTTCCAGACTTCTGGTGTCTGCATCCCTGTAAGTCTGGACTTGTGACTGCGCTGCTCTCAAGCCATACTATTCCTTCTGCTCTCTCTAGGCAGCCTATCTTTAATGAGTTGCTTTCCCAACACCTTGGCTCCCATCTTATCCAGACATCTTTATGCCAGTCCAGGCAAGACCAAGACCCAGAGTGAACAATCTCATTTTTAATGTCCTTCTGCTGCACCTCTTCTATTCTCATTCTTTTTTTCAATAAGAACAGAAAAATGCAAACAAAAGCCAAGAATTATACTCTTTTCTTACTATACCATGATATACATTGATACCGGGCTGTGGTATTTTTCTCCTAATCAGGACAGACATTTACCTCCATTAGTAAGATAATCAGATGCTGTCTATTGCCCTCAGAAAACAATCTGGATGTACAATTTATCCTAAAAGCCTTTTTTAGTTCTTATGTGAGAGGAGATTTTTAAGAAATTTCAAGGAAATGGTTTGATAGTATCTTTATAGAATGAGGTGGATAAATATAATAGATTGATATAAGAAAGGGGGAAAAAGAGAGATGACAGAAAGCTGCTAGATCACTACTCTAGGTTTACTAATTTTAATATATCTTACTCTCAATTTGACCACAAAGTTGATTTGTTTATTCTTAGAAGTTGAAAAATGTTCCAGTTAAATATCACATTGGTAGTTTATTTTAAATGCAAAACTACCACTGTATATCTAATTAGTTAAATAAGTTGCATGCAAAAGTAAACAGTGTAGGACTGAAAACTCTAACAATTAATTCTGGTCACAGAAAATCTCTGCCCCTTCATACAAACACAAAAACAAAGCTGAGATGAAACATAGGACAGAATGAAAAGGAAAATAAAGCACTTGGACATTTCTGAGACTTCCTGAAAGAAGAACTGGAGAATCAGATATTCTCCATGAAATCATTTACTAAATACTAACAGTGATTCAAATCACCTGAGTTACCTGGGAATAGGCAGTCTGTGAGCACCCATGAAAAAGCATCAAATGTTAACAAATATTATTTAGATGTTATAGATGTTGGTACTATAACAGTCTGTTTCAGGGTGGAAACAGAATCGGTTCATACATGGAATAAGACTCTCTCCAGGAACCTATGGTTCAAACAACCCCTGCAGCCGCTAGCCACTATGCTGATGGATGGCCTCAAACTGGTTTGACTGTTCCAGACTTCTGGTGTCTGCATCCCTGTAAGTCTGGACTTGTGACTGCGCTGCTCTCAAGCCATACTATTCCTTCTGCTCTCTCTAGGCAGCCTATCTTTAATGAGTTGCTTTCCCAACACCTTGGCTCCCATCTTATCCAGACATCTTTATGCCAGTCCAGGCAAGACCAAGACCCAGAGTGAACAATCTCATTTTTAATGTCCTTCTGCTGCACCTCTTCTATTCTCATTCTTTTTTTCAATAAGAACAGAAAAATGCAAACAAAAGCCAAGAATTATACTCTTTTCTTACTATACCATGATATACATTGATACCGGGCTGTGGTATTTTTCTCCTAATCAGGACAGACATTTACCTCCATTAGTAAGATAATCAGATGCTGTCTATTGCCCTCAGAAAACAATCTGGATGTACAATTTATCCTAAAAGCCTTTTTTAGTTCTTATGTGAGAGGAGATTTTTAAGAAATTTCAAGGAAATGGTTTGATAGTATCTTTATAGAATGAGGTGGATAAATATAATAGATTGATATAAGAAAGGGGGAAAAAGAGAGATGACAGAAAGCTGCTAGATCACTACTCTAGGTTTACTAATTTTAATATATCTTACTCTCAATTTGACCACAAAGTTGATTTGTTTATTCTTAGAAGTTGAAAAATGTTCCAGTTAAATATCACATTGGTAGTTTATTTTAAATGCAAAACTACCACTGTATATCTAATTAGTTAAATAAGTTGCATGCAAAAGTAAACAGTGTAGGACTGAAAACTCTAACAATTAATTCTGGTCACAGAAAATCTCTGCCCCTTCATACAAACACAAAAACAAAGCTGAGATGAAACATAGGACAGAATGAAAAGGAAAATAAAGCACTTGGACATTTCTGAGACTTCCTGAAAGAAGAACTGGAGAATCAGATATTCTCCATGAAATCATTTACTAAATACTAACAGTGATTCAAATCACCTGAGTTACCTGGGAATAGGCAGTCTGTGAGCACCCATGAAAAAGCATCAAATGTTAACAAATATTATTTAGATGTTATAGATGTTGGTACTATAACAGTCTGTTTCAGGGTGGAAACAGAATCGGTTCATACATGGAATAAGACTCAGTCTTTTTTTTTTTTTTTAATTCTTTATTTTAAAGATTTTACAGAGTTTTGTTGTTAAGATTAAGTCTTAATTAGTAAGGTCTGGGTAATGATTGGTAGGTTTTATTTAATGTTGCTGTAAACTGGTATCTTGGGTGAGATTACCTTTGAGTTCTCTTTATTTTTCATCATTCTTTTGGAAGGGCAAGGGACAATGTAGCAGATAGACTGTATCTTTCATCATTGCTTTGTGCTAATACTTCGCCATCTTCATTAAAAAAAGTTGGAAGCTCTCTTCTTTTTTCTGTGCTTCAAAGGATTTTAAATAGCTTCAGAATTAGTTGTTTTTACATGAACTTCTCTGGGAAACAATCCATTTTTTAGCATATCTCTGACAGATCTGTTTCTTAAATCTGCTTAAATCATCTATCTGTTCTGTGATTGGTGGTGGCAGTTTACATTTTCCTGAAAAAAAAAAAATGTGTATGTGTGTGTGTATAACATTTAAGTTTGCAAATGTATAGGCATAGAATGGAGAAAATTAATCTCATGATTTAGTTAACATACCTTTTAGTTGTCATTATTTCTGTTAATAATGTGTACATCATTCATTTCTGTGATGTCAGTTTTCCTTGTTTTATTTAGAAAATGACATATATTGTCACAATTTCCCTCCAAATAGGTCATTTGTTTATTAATTTATTTATCATTATTCATATGTTCATAAATTTAATTCCTTTTATGTTTTTCTTATGTTAGCTTTGTAATTTCTGATTAATTGAGTTGGATGAGTCTTCTGTTTAAACTTTTTGCTTCCCATTAGGTATTTAGGGCATCAGTTTTCTTCCCTAAAAGCTTTAGCTTTAATTCATTCATTGATAAAGATAATATTACTTATTTTCCATGTATTATTTAAATATGATTGTTATTGATAATATATGCATATATGATACATTATATAATATATGATGTAGTTTTTAATATATAATATGTAAAACTATATATATATATATATATATATATATATGCAAGGATTCTCTGGTGGCTCACATGGGTAAAGAATCTGCCCAAAATGCAGGAGACACAGTATCAACCCCTGGGTTAGGAAGAACCCCTGGGGGAATAAACGGCAACCCCGATTCTTGCCTGGAAAAGTCCATGGACAGAGGAGCCTGGCAGGCTATAATCCATGGTGTTGTAGGGTCAGACACGACTGAGTAACTAACAGTATACGTATGCAAGTTTCAAAGTAAGAAGAGGGTATTAACAGACATTTTACCAAAGAAGATGTACAAATGCATAATGTAGTATTGTGGCTTGTAATCAATATATATTTGGCCTTCCTTCTATTTTTCATCATTCTTTTGGAAGGGCAAGGGACAATGTAGCAGATAGACTGTATCTTTCATCATTGCTTTGTGCTAATACTTCGCCATCTTCATTAAAAAAAGTTGGAAGCTCTCTTCTTTTTTCTGTGCTTCAAAGGATTTTAAATAGCTTCAGAATTAGTTGTTTTTACATGAACTTCTCTGGGAAACAATCCATTTTTTAGCATATCTCTGACAGATCTGTTTCTTAAATCTGCTTAAATCATCTATCTGTTCTGTGATTGGTGGTGGCAGTTTACATTTTCCTGAAAAAAAAAAAATGTGTATGTGTGTGTGTATAACATTTAAGTTTGCAAATGTATAGGCATAGAATGGAGAAAATTAATCTCATGATTTAGTTAACATACCTTTTAGTTGTCATTATTTCTGTTAATAATGTGTACATCATTCATTTCTGTGATGTCAGTTTTCCTTGTTTTATTTAGAAAATGACATATATTGTCACAATTTCCCTCCAAATAGGTCATTTGTTTATTAATTTATTTATCATTATTCATATGTTCATAAATTTAATTCCTTTTATGTTTTTCTTATGTTAGCTTTGTAATTTCTGATTAATTGAGTTGGATGAGTCTTCTGTTTAAACTTTTTGCTTCCCATTAGGTATTTAGGGCATCAGTTTTCTTCCCTAAAAGCTTTAGCTTTAATTCATTCATTGATAAAGATAATATTACTTATTTTCCATGTATTATTTAAATATGATTGTTATTGATAATATATGCATATATGATACATTATATAATATATGATGTAGTTTTTAATATATAATATGTAAAACTATATATATATATATATATATATATATATGCAAGGATTCTCTGGTGGCTCACATGGGTAAAGAATCTGCCCAAAATGCAGGAGACACAGTATCAACCCCTGGGTTAGGAAGAACCCCTGGGGGAATAAACGGCAACCCCGATTCTTGCCTGGAAAAGTCCATGGACAGAGGAGCCTGGCAGGCTATAATCCATGGTGTTGTAGGGTCAGACACGACTGAGTAACTAACAGTATACGTATGCAAGTTTCAAAGTAAGAAGAGGGTATTAACAGACATTTTACCAAAGAAGATGTACAAATGGATAATGTAGTATTGTGGCTTGTAATCAATATATATTTGGCCTTCCTTCTATTTTTGGCACACAGCTTCTGAAACCTTTGGAATTACCTAAGCAAGGAAAGCATTAAGGGTTTCTTTTGTTATGTTAGTGCAGTGACCTTTGCAAAACCACTAGGTGATCTGAGGGTGAGATCTGGTTGCCAAGGGACACCATTCGGTAATTAATTGGTTGGACTTTTAGTCCCATCCCACCAGCCTCTCATCTCCGCAGAGGAGAAAAGTATGGAAATAAAGTTCAATCACCAAAGGTGCTGATTTACCATACCTATAGAATAAAGCCATCATTAAAACACAAAAAGATAGGGTTTTGAGAGCTTCCAGTGAAGCTGCCCTGAGGGAGAAATGGGGTGATGAGTGCACTCACAGAGCCTGGAAGCAAGGCAATCCTTTCACAGTGCCTTGATCTATGCATCTCTTTTGTCAACCTGTTTCTAAGCTCTATTATTTTATAGCATAAAAGCATATAAAATGTTTCTCTAAATCCTGTGAGCTGCTCTAACAGATTAATGGAATCCAAAGAGGAGGTTGATTAGTTTTGATTCATTCATTGGTAAAGATAATATTACTGGTTTTCCATGCATAATTTAAATATAATTGTTATACAGCCTGCAACCCCTGGGTCAGGAAGAGCCCCTAGAGAAGGATATGACAACCCATTCTGGTATTCTTGCCTGAAAAATCCCATGAAGAGAGGATACTGGGAGGCTACGATCCAAAGGTTCACAGAGAGTAAGACACAACTGAGTGATTACACATAGGAGGAGATTGTGAGACCCTGCTGCTGCTGCTTAGTCACTCCAGTTGTGTCCAACTCTGTATGACCCCTTGAACTGCAGCCCATCAGGTTCTTCTGTCCATGAAATTTTTCAGACAAGAATACCGGAGTGGGTTTCCATGCCCTCCTCCAGGGGGATCTTCTCAACCCAAGGATGAAATCCAGGTCTCCTGCATTGGCAATCCCTGGTTTAGGGTCAGACACGACTGAGTAACTAACAGTATACGTATGCAAGTTTCAAAGTAAGAAGAGGGTATTAACAGACATTTTACCAAAGAAGATGTACAAATGGATAATGTAGTATTGTGGCTTGTAATCAATATATATTTGGCCTTCCTTCTATTTTTGGCACACAGCTTCTGAAACCTTTGGAATTACCTAAGCAAGGAAAGCATTAAGGGTTTCTTTTGTTATGTTAGTGCAGTGACCTTTGCAAAACCACTAGGTGATCTGAGGGTGAGATCTGGTTGCCAAGGGACACCATTCGGTAATTAATTGGTTGGACTTTTAGTCCCATCCCACCAGCCTCTCATCTCCGCAGAGGAGAAAAGTATGGAAATAAAGTTCAATCACCAAAGGTGCTGATTTACCATACCTATAGAATAAAGCCATCATTAAAACACAAAAAGATAGGGTTTTGAGAGCTTCCAGTGAAGCTGCCCTGAGGGAGAAATGGGGTGATGAGTGCACTCACAGAGCCTGGAAGCAAGGCAATCC
This sequence comes from Tragulus kanchil, assembly GCA_022376925.1. Classification (NCBI taxonomy): domain Eukaryota; kingdom Metazoa; phylum Chordata; class Mammalia; order Artiodactyla; family Tragulidae; genus Tragulus; species Tragulus kanchil. Next base: position 87,362,308 of record JAIOJX010000002.1, on the reverse strand, counting down.
TTTCACAGTGCCTTGATCTATGCATCTCTTTTGTCAACCTGTTTCTAAGCTCTATTATTTTATAGCATAAAAGCATATAAAATGTTTCTCTAAATCCTGTGAGCTGCTCTAACAGATTAATGGAATCCAAAGAGGAGGTTGATTAGTTTTGATTCATTCATTGGTAAAGATAATATTACTGGTTTTCCATGCATAATTTAAATATAATTGTTATACAGCCTGCAACCCCTGGGTCAGGAAGAGCCCCTAGAGAAGGATATGACAACCCATTCTGGTATTCTTGCCTGAAAAATCCCATGAAGAGAGGATACTGGGAGGCTACGATCCAAAGGTTCACAGAGAGTAAGACACAACTGAGTGATTACACATAGGAGGAGATTGTGAGACCCTGCTGCTGCTGCTTAGTCACTCCAGTTGTGTCCAACTCTGTATGACCCCTTGAACTGCAGCCCATCAGGTTCTTCTGTCCATGAAATTTTTCAGACAAGAATACCGGAGTGGGTTTCCATGCCCTCCTCCAGGGGGATCTTCTCAACCCAAGGATGAAATCCAGGTCTCCTGCATTGTAAGCAAATTCCCACCACTGAGTTATTTGAGACCCCATGGGCTAAAGCTCACCAGGCTTCTCTGTCCATTGGAATTTCCAGGCAAGAATAGTGGAGTGGGTTGTCATTTCCTTTTCCAGAGACCCTCCTGCCTACAGTTATTTAGTCAGAAGTACAAGTGGCAATCTGGACTTGTGTTTGGCCTCTGAACTTTGTGTGTGGGGGTCAGGAACACTCTTGTATAACTGAACGCTTAGCCTGTGCAATCCAATGTTATCTCCAGGAAGATAGTGTCAGGATTAAGTTAATTGCTTGCTGGGCTTGACAACACAGACGTATCACAACTCATAAGTAAAAGAAAAGTTCATAATTAGAGAAATACAAAGTAAAACTGCATGAGATATTATTTCATATCCACTATATAGGCTATATAAAACAAGACTAATGATGACAAACACTGGTGACTGTGTGGAGAAACCTCCTAAAATCTATGACAGAATGTGAGATGGTACAGACTTTGGCAAACAGCTTGGAAGTTTCTCTTAAATTACGTTAAACCTAACACTCTTAAGTCTATAGCCAGCTTTATGAAAATGCATGTTCACACAAAGATGCACATGAATGTTGATAGCAGCATTGTTCACATTAATCAAAAAGTAGTCATAAGCTACATGTCCATCAGTGGAGAAATGAATAAACTAAATGTGGTACATCCATACAATAGAATAATACCCAGCAATAAAAATGACCTCCTGGCTATGCTGCCTCATGAATTATCAGAAAACATTCTGTGTGAGAAGCTAGACATAAAAGATAGCATGTTATATGGTTCCACTTACATAAAATGTCCAACAGAGACAGAAAGTAGATTAGTGGATGCCTGGATCTAAAGGTGGGAATTGGTATGGGAACAGAGTTGAAATATAAATGGGTATGAGGAATCTTGTAAAAATACTCTAAAACTGAGTTGTTGAAACTGCCAATAATAAAAAAAAATCATTGAATTGTACACTTGAAATGGGTTAATTTTGTTCTATTTAAAGTACATCTTAATAATGTTAAATATATGCTGATCTCTGTGTATATATATATACACATACATATATAGATTTTAAGTGTAAGACTGTACTTTTTATAATTTTCCATATAATTTTTGGCTTTCTTAACTCAGTGTGTACGTACATATATATATATAATTTGAGTTTTCAACGTTAATTAATGTGTTTTGTGACACTATGCATGATCAAATTTTGAAGTTTATAGCAATTTTAAACTAGTATTTTCTATCATTAGGGTACAGAACTTAAAAATATAAATGTATATTAATAATATTTATATAGTTTACATATTTATATTAAAATTTTATTAAACATAAAATGGGAAAAGTAGAGTTTCCTGCTACAAATGTGTTTCTGTCTATTTTTGTTTCCTTTTTTTTTTTGATTTATCATACAACACAGACGTATCACAACTCATAAGTAAAAGAAAAGTTCATAATTAGAGAAATACAAAGTAAAACTGCATGAGATATTATTTCATATCCACTATATAGGCTATATAAAACAAGACTAATGATGACAAACACTGGTGACTGTGTGGAGAAACCTCCTAAAATCTATGACAGAATGTGAGATGGTACAGACTTTGGCAAACAGCTTGGAAGTTTCTCTTAAATTACGTTAAACCTAACACTCTTAAGTCTATAGCCAGCTTTATGAAAATGCATGTTCACACAAAGATGCACATGAATGTTGATAGCAGCATTGTTCACATTAATCAAAAAGTAGTCATAAGCTACATGTCCATCAGTGGAGAAATGAATAAACTAAATGTGGTACATCCATACAATAGAATAATACCCAGCAATAAAAATGACCTCCTGGCTATGCTGCCTCATGAATTATCAGAAAACATTCTGTGTGAGAAGCTAGACATAAAAGATAGCATGTTATATGGTTCCACTTACATAAAATGTCCAACAGAGACAGAAAGTAGATTAGTGGATGCCTGGATCTAAAGGTGGGAATTGGTATGGGAACAGAGTTGAAATATAAATGGGTATGAGGAATCTTGTAAAAATACTCTAAAACTGAGTTGTTGAAACTGCCAATAATAAAAAAAAATCATTGAATTGTACACTTGAAATGGGTTAATTTTGTTCTATTTAAAGTACATCTTAATAATGTTAAATATATGCTGATCTCTGTGTATATATATATACACATACATATATAGATTTTAAGTGTAAGACTGTACTTTTTATAATTTTCCATATAATTTTTGGCTTTCTTAACTCAGTGTGTACGTACATATATATATATAATTTGAGTTTTCAACGTTAATTAATGTGTTTTGTGACACTATGCATGATCAAATTTTGAAGTTTATAGCAATTTTAAACTAGTATTTTCTATCATTAGGGTACAGAACTTAAAAATATAAATGTATATTAATAATATTTATATAGTTTACATATTTATATTAAAATTTTATTAAACATAAAATGGGAAAAGTAGAGTTTCCTGCTACAAATGTGTTTCTGTCTATTTCTGATTTAATCTTGTTCATCCCACTTTTGGGTTTTGTTTATTTGTAGTTTCTGATGCTGGCTAGATCATTTCTTTTCTATATTTGATTTTTCTGGATTACTTTGCAATTTCTGTATTTTTGTATGCAATATATTACTACATTTTCTCCTTAGTTCTAACAAAGTTTTTTTTTCTTTAAATGACTAAATTAAACCCATTTATATTTATTTAAGTTATTATATACTTGGTTAATTATGTCATTTATTTTCTCCTACTACTTTTTAAAATGTTTCACTATGTAAAGAGTGGTTGTTTCCTTTTATGCATATTTGTGGGACTTTTTCCTCATAATCTGGAATATTTATACACTTTCTAGAGGTTTTATTTATAGGTATTACTTTTAGCAATATGCTTAGCTATTTAAATTTTTAGACAGTATATCCTGCTATCTAAATCTGTTGAATTTCTCTACTACTATGCCCTAACCACTTACTTTGTGTCAATCAGAAAAAGACTAGCTTATTTTGCTATAAAAACACAACATTCCAGTGATTTATTGCAACAAAGTTTGTGCAAAAAGTACCCCCAAGACCCTGGTTATCTCTCCAATGCAGCTGTTCTCCAAGTGGCAGCTTAAGATCCCACACTGCTTTTATCTTGTGACCCCTACATTTTAACACAATGCTCCATGTCCACTCTGCAGGCGAGGGGAGCATGGTAGAGTCTGTAACAGGAATTCAATGTGTCAACTGAAAGACACAGTGACAGTATTTATTTCTGTTGACACCCTTTTGGCCATAAATGAAGTCTTAGGAACTAGATAGTATTTCTTGTAGGTACCAAGAAGGAGAAGCGAGCCAGATATGAGCAAGTGCTTGTAATACCTACAAGATGACTCTTTGATCAAATTAATGTGTTTTGTGACACTATGCATGATCAAATTTTGAAGTTTATAGCAATTTTAAACTAGTATTTTCTATCATTAGGGTACAGAACTTAAAAATATAAATGTATATTAATAATATTTATATAGTTTACATATTTATATTAAAATTTTATTAAACATAAAATGGGAAAAGTAGAGTTTCCTGCTACAAATGTGTTTCTGTCTATTTCTGATTTAATCTTGTTCATCCCACTTTTGGGTTTTGTTTATTTGTAGTTTCTGATGCTGGCTAGATCATTTCTTTTCTATATTTGATTTTGTGGATTACTTTGCAATTTCTGTATTTTTGTATGCAATATATTACTACATTTTCTCCTTAGTTCTAACAAAGTTTTTTTTTCTTTAAATGACTAAATTAAACCCATTTATATTTATTTAAGTTATTATATACTTGGTTAATTATGTCATTTATTTTCTCCTACTACTTTTTAAAATGTTTCACTATGTAAAGAGTGGTTGTTTCCTTTTATGCATATTTGTGGGACTTTTTCCTCATAATCTGGAATATTTATACACTTTCTAGAGGTTTTATTTATAGGTATTACTTTTAGCAATATGCTTAGCTATTTAAATTTTTAGACAGTATATCCTGCTATCTAAATCTGTTGAATTTCTCTACTACTATGCCCTAACCACTTACTTTGTGTCAATCAGAAAAAGACTCGCTTATTTTGCTATAAAAAAATCACAACATTCCAGTGATTTATTGCAACAAAGTTTGTGCAAAAAGTACCCCCAAGACCCTGGTTATCTCTCCAATGCAGCTGTTCTCCAAGTGGCAGCTTAAGATCCCACACTGCTTTTATCTTGTGACCCCTACATTTTAACACAATGCTCCATGTCCACTCTGCAGGCGAGGGGAGCATGGTAGAGTCTGTAACAGGAATTCAATGTGTCAACTGAAAGACACAGTGACAGTATTTATTTCTGTTGACACCCTTTTGGCCATAAATGAAGTCTTAGGAACTAGATAGTATTTCTTGTAGGTACCAAGAAGGAGAAGCGAGCCAGATATGAGCAAGTGCTTGTAATACCTACAAGATGACTTCAACTACATTATTTTATTTAATAAGCCTACTTAATATCTTTAAATATATAGCCATTGTTACATTAATACTTTTAATACTTCTATATGATACTTGATCATAAAATAATTGCTTATTATAAAATATGAGAAAACTGGACTGTTTATTGTATCCTCCACTGTCTACCCTTTCCCTGTCTCATTTTTATGGTTTATATCATTTTGACATAATCAGAGGTTATAAAATTCTTCACTGTCTTTTTAATGAAAAATTAAAACAAGACCTTTGCTTGGTTTACTTTTCACTTAAATACCAGAAGATAAGTTGGACAGCTTGTGACGAAATTTAGAAAGATTTTTGCACAAACCAAACTTACAAATCTTTCCCTTTGGCTTTGTCTTCCAGTCCACCTTTGCTGTGTTGAAGAGATATCAAATTCTTCCTGACTTTTGGTTATGTGAGTTTCTCAATGGACTGGACTCTCAATGTCATTGTGTTGGGTCTTATGGTCACTGGATCTACACCTTGTCCATGTTTGAAAATGATCTCATCCTGTTCAGGTCTCATATTGTTTGTTTATAGGATGGATGAATCTTTGAGATACACAGTATCCACCGCCAGGCACAGATGAAGATTATCATCTGCCTTTTGAAATGCAATGGCTAAGTTTAAATTACACAACCTCTTAAAAGACATATTTAGTACTTGTACTATATGACTTTGTATTAGCATATTTTGCCTATTTATACAGTTCATGAGATTCTTACAGCTAGTATACTGAAGTGATTTGCTCTTCCCTTCTTCAGTGGATCATGTTTTGCTACAACTCTCCACTATGACCCGACCATCTTGGGTGGCCCTGCACATCATGACTCATAGCTTCATTGAGTTACACAAGCCCCTTCTCCATGACAAGGCAGAGATTCATGAAGGAGATTGTTAGAACCCTGTATGGAAAAATGCTCATGTGCCAAACTGAAACACCTACATTTTAACACAATGCTCCATGTCCACTCTGCAGGCGAGGGGAGCATGGTAGAGTCTGTAACAGGAATTCAATGTGTCAACTGAAAGACACAGTGACAGTATTTATTTCTGTTGACACCCTTTTGGCCATAAATGAAGTCTTAGGAACTAGATAGTATTTCTTGTAGGTACCAAGAAGGAGAAGCGAGCCAGATATGAGCAAGTGCTTGTAATACCTACAAGATGACTTCAACTACATTATTTTATTTAATAAGCCTACTTAATATCTTTAAATATATAGCCATTGTTACATTAATACTTTTAATACTTCTATATGATACTTGATCATAAAATAATTGCTTATTATAAAATATGAGAAAACTGGACTGTTTATTGTATCCTCCACTGTCTACCCTTTCCTGTCTCATTTTTATGGTTTATATCATTTTGACATAATCAGAGGTTATAAAATTCTTCACTGTCTTTTTAATGAAAAATTAAAACAAGACCTTTGCTTGGTTTACTTTTCACTTAAATACCAGAAGATAAGTTGGACAGCTTGTGACGAAATTTAGAAAGATTTTTGCACAAACCAAACTTACAAATCTTTCCCTTTGGCTTTGTCTTCCAGTCCACCTTTGCTGTGTTGAAGAGATATCAAATTCTTCCTGACTTTTGGTTATGTGAGTTTCTCAATGGACTGGACTCTCAATGTCATTGTGTTGGGTCTTATGGTCACTGGATCTACACCTTGTCCATGTTTGAAAATGATCTCATCCTGTTCAGGTCTCATATTGTTTGTTTATAGGATGGATGAATCTTTGAGATACACAGTATCCACCGCCAGGCACAGATGAAGATTATCATCTGCCTTTTGAAATGCAATGGCTAAGTTTAAATTACACAACCTCTTAAAAGACATATTTAGTACTTGTACTATATGACTTTGTATTAGCATATTTTTGCCTATTTATACAGTTCATGAGATTCTTACAGCTAGTATACTGAAGTGATTTGCTCTTCCCTTCTTCAGTGGATCATGTTTTGCTACAACTCTCCACTATGACCCGACCATCTTGGGTGGCCCTGCACATCATGACTCATAGCTTCATTGAGTTACACAAGCCCCTTCTCCATGACAAGGCAGAGATTCATGAAGGAGATTGTTAGAACCCTGTATGGAAAAACTGACTGGTTCAGGATTGAGAAATAAGTATGACAAGGCTGTTTAATGTCACCCTGTTTATTTAAATTATATGCAGAACACATCATGAGAAATGACAAGCTGGATGAATTATAAGACTTAATCAAGATTTCCAGGAGAAATATCCACAACCTCAGATACATGGATAATACCACTCTAATGTCCAAAAGCAAAGAGGAACTAAAAAGTTTTATGATGAGGCTGAAGCCTGAGAGCAAAAAGCCAGCTTAAAATGTAATATTAAAAAGAAAATTTAGATCACGACATCTGGTCCCATCACTTCATGGCAAATATAAAGGGAAAAGGTGGAAGCAGTGACAGATTTCCTCTTCTTGGTCTCTAAAACCATCATGTATGGTGACTTCAGCTTCCAAATAGAAGAGAATTCCTTCTTGGCAGGAAAGCTATGACAAACCTAGACAGTGTGATAAAAAGCGAAGACCTCACTTTGCCAACAAAGTTCGATATAGTCAAAGCTGTGGTCTTCCCAGTAGTCATGTATGGATATGAGAATTGGACACATTCATACACATCCATACATATTAATATATATGTACAATTAATATATTGTAACATATTATAATCTATGCATACAAATAATATATCATTAATTTTATATTATAATGCAATACTTATACTTTTAACATATATACATGCATGCATGTAATATGTACTTATAATATTTTATGTCATATATATGATTATATATGTAATTGATTATGCATATAAAGTTACTATATATTTTATATATGCATATATATATGTAAAAATTAAAATATGGGTTATTTTTTTTTTCATGTGTCTCTTCAGATTTCGTTTTTTATTGAAGAGAAATTTTTTTCAAAATTTCACCTTCCAGTCTCCACTGTGATAAACTATTGGACCATACATGAGTGGATTTATTTTTAGGCTCTCCCTTTTTCATCAATCTATGTGTCTGTTTTTATGTTAACACCATACTGTTTTGTTTACTCTAACTTTTTAATAGAATTTAAAATCAAGAAATGTGGTGCCTCCAGTTCTGTTCTTTCTCAAAATTTCTTTGCTTTTGGGACTCCTTTTTTGGTTTGAAAAGTATGGTCATTCTTACAATAATAATTCTTCAGTTCCTTTCATCAATATCTTATGTTTTTAATTGTGCAGATCTTTTACCTCTTTGGATAAATATATTTCTAGGTATTTTATTTTTGGAGGTATATTTGTAAATTAGATTGTTTTATTAATTTCTTGTTTCTTTTTTTATTAAATTTTGTTTCTGATTGTCTTTTTATTGTTCAGAAATACAACAGGTTTTTCTTTTTCTTTTTTTTTTCAGAGTTTTGTTGTTTATTGCTGCACGTAGTTCCGAATCCTCCATAGGTATATACACGTCCCCCCAAACCTCCTCCTATCTCCCTCCCCATTCCACCTCTCCAGGTAGCCACAGAGCCCCTGTTTGAGATCTCTTAGTCCCACAGCATATTCCCCTCCCTCACCCCAATATCCATAAGACTGTTCTGCATGTCTAACTCTTCATTGCTGCTCTGCATATTTATTTATCAGCACCATCTTTCTAGATTCCATATGTATGTGTCAGTATACAATATTTATCTTTCTCTCTCTGACATACTTCACTCTGTATAATAAGTTCTAGATTCATCCACCTCATTCAAACTGATTCAAATGCATTTCTTTTTATGGCTGAATAATATTCCATTGTATATATGTACCACTACTTCCCTATCAATTCATCTGTCAATGGATATTCATCTAAGTTGTCTCCATGTTCTAGCTATTATAAATAGTACTTTAATAAACAATAGAGTACATGTCTCTTTCAATTTTGATTTCTTCAGGGTTTATGCTTAGTAGTGAGCTTGCTGGGTCATATGGTGATTCTGTTCCTAGATTTTTGAGGAATCCCCATACTGTCTTCCATGTGACTGTATCAGTTTACATTACCACCAACAGTGCAAGAGAGTTCTCTTTTCTCCAGCATTTATTGTTTGTAGACTTTTTGATCATGGCCATTCTGATGGGTGTGAGGTGATATCTCATTGTAGTTTTGATTTGCATCTCTCTAATGATGAGTGATGTTGAGCACCTTTTCATGTGTTTGTTGGCCACCTGTGTGTGTTCTTAACAGAGATGTCTATTTAGGTCTTTTTTCCCATTTTTTGATTGAGCTGTTTATTTTTAGGGGGTTGAGTTGTCTGAGCTGCTTGTATATTTTGGAAGTTAATTTACACTGATTTTTGTATCCTACGACTTTACTGAATTAGGTTATTAGTTCTTTCAGATTTTTGGTGTGGAGCTTTTAAGATATTCAATACATTTGTTATAGAATCTGTAAATAGTGACAATTTTACTTCTTTCTTTCCTATTTGCATGACAAATTTTTCTTTGCCTAAGCAATTTGACACGTAGTTCACTCCTATTCCTGGCATCTTCATCCATGTTGGATCCAAAGCCTAATCACATGTTGCAGAGCCAATGCCAGTCCCAGCACTGCATGAACTATATTATACACAGCCCCTGCCAATAGCACCATGGGCACAACCTACCTTCAACCCCAAAAGTTGCAGGAACGTATGGACTAGATAAGCTTCTCAACAGCTTCAAAGGAGGTTTAAGAAGCTGAGTTTAAAAGGCTGCCAAATGGTTTAACCTTTCCTAAGGAGGACTTCAACAAAGTCCCAGACTTGGAGCTTAACAAAATATGATCCAAATAGCCAACTGACTCCTCTGACAATATGAACATGTGCAAGGGTGCCAATGACCTGGCCCAGGAGATCAATGTCAAGGACTGAAATTATTTTCCATTGTATATATGTACCACTACTTCCCTATCAATTCATCTGTCAATGGATATTCATCTAAGTTGTCTCCATGTTCTAGCTATTATAAATAGTACTTTAATAAACAATAGAGTACATGTCTCTTTCAATTTTGATTTCTTCAGGGTTTATGCTTAGTAGTGAGCTTGCTGGGTCATATGGTGATTCTGTTCCTAGATTTTGAGGAATCCCCATACTGTCTTCCATGTGACTGTATCAGTTTACATTACCACCAACAGTGCAAGAGAGTTCTCTTTTCTCCAGCATTTATTGTTTGTAGACTTTTTGATCATGGCCATTCTGATGGGTGTGAGGTGATATCTCATTGTAGTTTTGATTTGCATCTCTCTAATGATGAGTGATGTTGAGCACCTTTTCATGTGTTTGTTGGCCACCTGTGTGTGTTCTTAACAGAGATGTCTATTTAGGTCTTTTTTCCCATTTTTTGATTGAGCTGTTTATTTTTAGGGGGTTGAGTTGTCTGAGCTGCTTGTATATTTTGGAAGTTAATTTACACTGATTTTTGTATCCTACGACTTTACTGAATTAGGTTATTAGTTCTTTCAGATTTTTGGTGTGGAGCTTTTAAGATATTCAATACATTTGTTATAGAATCTGTAAATAGTGACAATTTTACTTCTTTCTTTCCTATTTGCATGACAAATTTTTCTTTGCCTAAGCAATTTGACACGTAGTTCACTCCTATTCCTGGCATCTTCATCCATGTTGGATCCAAAGCCTAATCACATGTTGCAGAGCCAATGCCAGTCCCAGCACTGCATGAACTATATTATACACAGCCCCTGCCAATAGCACCATGGGCACAACCTACCTTCAACCCCAAAAGTTGCAGGAACGTATGGACTAGATAAGCTTCTCAACAGCTTCAATGGAGGTTTAAGAAGCTGAGTTTAAAAGGCTGCCAAATGGTTTAACCTTTCCTAAGGAGGACTTCAACAAAGTCCCAGACTTGGAGCTTAACAAAATATGATCCAAATAGCCAACTGACTCCTCTGACAATATGAACATGTGCAAGGGTGCCAATGACCTGGCCCAGGAGATCAATGTCAAGGACTTCCTGATCAATATGTCTCACTCCCAACCCATGGGTACCCCAGTGGAGGATGAACAGATGTAGGTATGCCAAAAAAATAAAAGGTCAAATTTATGTTCCACGTGTATAACTTAGGGAATCATGCTGGAAAACTATCAAAATGTGGTTGAGGAATTTATCTCCAGAAACTGTCATGTTGAGAAAGATTTCACTCACTCCAATGCAGAAGTGGCCATAATAGAATCAACCAGAATCTGTATGGGGAAGATGGAGCCTGGTTAGATATTGGAGGGGATCACACTTGATGAGTTCTTGAAGCTCTGGCTCAGATAGACTGCAAGATCAACATGCCCATCTGCTTCCTTAGCATGGAAATCATCAACGGCTTATATGGGGCAGCCTCCCTGTGTGATCTGGAGTAGCCAGCATCTTTTTCCTGCAGTTCTTATAAGATCTATTGTTGATATGTTTTTTATTATATTGTATATTGTGACAGGGCTGTGACAGGGAAGAAAGATAGCTTGTCTTTTAGTTTAGAAGATGCTGAGCCATGATAAGTCAGATAAAGACCTGGCTTATCCAGGTCTGCCCATTTTCCAGACATCCCAGACTTTGAATAGGACACAGTAACTGGATGGAAACTTGAGGTGGATGGAACATTGAGGTTGGTTCCCTGGAAAAAAGGCAAGTACATTCATGAAAAGAGGTTTACAAATGGATATTTAATAGAAGGAAAGTTTAGACTGTATCATTGCCTACTGCATGTAGCTTCATATATTGTTTTCTTCTAAATTAATACAGTTTTTAGTTAAACAGTTGACTCCCCATGGAAAGACTAAATTTCTCCATATTACCTGCAGCTGAATGTGGTTATAGGTCTAATTTCTGTTCAATAACATAGGAGCAAAACCAATGCATACAATTTCTAGTCAGTGCTCTCAGCACAAATGACCATGTCTTTGTATTTCTTCCTTCTGTAGCTGGAGTGGGGATAAAATTGCAGCAATAGGAATAAATATTTCAGAACAAAAAAGCATTTCTAAGGTCCAAATAGCCAACTGACTCCTCTGACAATATGAACATGTGCAAGGGTGCCAATGACCTGGCCCAGGAGATCAATGTCAAGGACTTCCTGATCAATATGTCTCACTCCCAACCCATGGGTACCCCAGTGGAGGATGAACAGATGTAGGTATGCCAAAAAAATAAAAGGTCAAATTTATGTTCCACGTGTATAACTTAGGGAATCATGCTGGAAAACTATCAAAATGTGGTTGAGGAATTTATCTCCAGAAACTGTCATGTTGAGAAAGATTTCACTCACTCCAATGCAGAAGTGGCCATAATAGAATCAACCAGAATCTGTATGGGGAAGATGGAGCCTGGTTAGATATTGGAGGGGATCACACTTGATGAGTTCTTGAAGCTCTGGCTCAGATAGACTGCAAGATCAACATGCCCATCTGCTTCCTTAGCATGGAAATCATCAACGGCTTATATGGGGCAGCCTCCCTGTGTGATCTGGAGTAGCCAGCATCTTTTTCCTGCAGTTCTTATAAGATCTATTGTTGATATGTTTTTTATTATATTGTATATTGTGACAGGGCTGTGACAGGGAAGAAAGATAGCTTGTCTTTTAGTTTAGAAGATGCTGAGCCATGATAAGTCAGATAAAGACCTGGCTTATCCAGGTCTGCCCATTTTCCAGACATCCCAGACTTTGAATAGGACACAGTAACTGGATGGAAACTTGAGGTGGATGGAACATTGAGGTTGGTTCCCTGGAAAAAAGGCAAGTACATTCATGAAAAGAGGTTTACAAATGGATATTTAATAGAAGGAAAGTTTAGACTGTATCATTGCCTACTGCATGTAGCTTCATATATTGTTTTCTTCTAAATTAATACAGTTTTTAGTTAAACAGTTGACTCCCCATGGAAAGACTAAATTTCTCCATATTACCTGCAGCTGAATGTGGTTATAGGTCTAATTTCTGTTCAATAACATAGGAGCAAAACCAATGCATACAATTTCTAGTCAGTGCTCTCAGCACAAATGACCATGTCTTTGTATTTCTTCCTTCTGTAGCTGGAGTGGGGATAAAATTGCAGCAATAGGAATAAATATTTCAGAACAGAAGATGAAAGCTATATTTAGGGTGATTAGCATCAGGGTAAATCAAACCTGGGCCACTGATGACTTTATGAAGGGATGCCTTGAACATAGAGGATCTTTTATAGGAAAGAGAATCAATCAAGAAATACATTTTATAAGAGTCAAGCTCTTGTGAACTATGACCATATGTTTCAACGGTAAAACCCATACACTAATTAATACTATCAGATTTTGCAAATTAAATCATTTTACTATGTGACAAGTAAATTTGCAGTATCTGTGATAAAGAAAAATGCCTTTGAATATATGGTCAAGAATAAAAAACTGCTCACAAGGAAAATAGAGTCAAATCTGTTTCAAAACCAAATGATCTCGGGGTATATTCTCCACCATGTTTTGCCCAGAAAATGATTCAAAATTTTATAATTAGAAAAATTACAGTTTGTATATGAAAGGAACTAAAAACATTCTCAATTATGAAAGGACCAGAAAATACACTATTCATGTTACTCCATCAATAGTTTTTTAATTAAAATATACTTACTGTTGCTTGAATATGATTCATGTCACCTCTAAAATTCATATGCTGAAATTATAATGTCAGTGCCTCTGAATGTGACTTTATTTGGTTATGTGACTATTACTGATGTAGTTAACTAACATGAGGTCATATTGGTGTGATGCTGGCCCCTAGTCCAATATGATTGGTGTCTTTATAAAAAGGATAACTTGGGTACATACACATACACACACTCATAGGATGAATATGTTGTGAAGATGAAGGCAGATATTGGAGTAATGCAACAGGAACCCAGGAAGACCAGATTGCCAGATGGGAGACAGACATAAAACATAGCCTTCATAATTCTCAGAAGGAAGCAATCCTGTCAACATTTTGATCTCAAATCCCTAGCCTCCTGAAATGTAAGGTAATATATTTCTGTTGTTTAAAATACCCAGTATGTATGACTTTGATATAGGAGTCCTAGCAAATTAATAAACTTACTCAATTGAGATAGTAAGAAAAGTAAAGATATTACCTGCAGCTGAATGTGGTTATAGGTCTAATTTCTGTTCAATAACATAGGAGCAAAACCAATGCATACAATTTCTAGTCAGTGCTCTCAGCACAAATGACCATGTCTTTGTATTTCTTCCTTCTGTAGCTGGAGTGGGGATAAAATTGCAGCAATAGGAATAAATATTTCAGAACAGAAGATGAAAGCTATATTTAGGGTGATTAGCATCAGGGTAAATCAAACCTGGGCCACTGATGACTTTATGAAGGGATGCCTTGAACATAGAGGATCTTTTATAGGAAAGAGAATCAATCAAGAAATACATTTTATAAGAGTCAAGCTCTTGTGAACTATGACCATATGTTTCAACGGTAAAACCCATACACTAATTAATACTATCAGATTTTGCAAATTAAATCATTTTACTATGTGACAAGTAAATTTGCAGTATCTGTGATAAAGAAAAATGCCTTTGAATATATGGTCAAGAATAAAAAACTGCTCACAAGGAAAATAGAGTCAAATCTGTTTCAAAACCAAATGATCTCGGGGTATATTCTCCACCATGTTTTGCCCAGAAAATGATTCAAAATTTTATAATTAGAAAAATTACAGTTTGTATATGAAAGGAACTAAAAACATTCTCAATTATGAAAGGACCAGAAAATACACTATTCATGTTACTCCATCAATAGTTTTTTAATTAAAATATACTTACTGTTGCTTGAATATGATTCATGTCACCTCTAAAATTCATATGCTGAAATTATAATGTCAGTGCCTCTGAATGTGACTTTATTTGGTTATGTGACTATTACTGATGTAGTTAACTAACATGAGGTCATACTGGTGTGATGCTGGCCCCTAGTCCAATATGATTGGTGTCTTTATAAAAAGGATAACTTGGGTACATACACATACACACACTCATAGGATGAATATGTTGTGAAGATGAAGGCAGATATTGGAGTAATGCAACAGGAACCCAGGAAGACCAGATTGCCAGATGGGAGACAGACATAAAACATAGCCTTCATAATTCTCAGAAGGAAGCAATCCTGTCAACATTTTGATCTCAAATCCCTAGCCTCCTGAAATGTAAGGTAATATATTTCTGTTGTTTAAAATACCCAGTATGTATGACTTTGATATAGGAGTCCTAGCAAATTAATAAACTTACTCAATTGAGATAGTAAGAAAAGTAAAGAGCTCATGAATGAGAAATTTGCCATATGAAAGAACTAATTATGAATACTAAAATCAGTTAAACATGGAAATAATTTCTAAATAATTATTGTGAATATGGTTACTACACAATGTAAATATCAAAGTGTTATCTTAAAAGACATCTAATAGGGTTTCTCTGGTGGTCCTGTGGGTGAAGAGTCCGCCTTGCAGTGCAAGGGGCACCAGTTCAATCTCTGACCAGAGAAGATCCAACATGCTTAGGAGCAGCTTGACCGGTATGTCAAATTATGAGCAGGTGCTCTGGAGTGCATGCATCCAGAGTTGGTGCTCTTCAATGAGAGGCCGTTGCAATGGGAGGCCCACACAGACAGAAGAATAAAGATGGATGAAAAAAAGGAAAGACATCTAATAAGACAAAATATATATGTATGCTTGTGAATGATAGATCAATCACCTTTATCAACTCCAATTTCCTTTGAAATGCTTGATTCTAACTTGAAAATCTTCCTGCTAAGTACATAAATACAGAAATGTAAATATTTCTTTCATGAACCATAAGTATATAGTGTCAGTCACTCAGTTGTGTCTGACTCCTTACAACCCCATGGATTATAGACCAACAGCTCCTCTGTCCACGGAATTCTCCAGACAACAATATTGAAGTGGATTGCCATTTTCTCCTCCAGGAGATCGTCTTAACCCAAGGATTGAACTCTGGTCTCCTATACTGGTAAGCAGATTCTTTACCGTCTCAAGCCTGAAACATGAGTATATCAGCCACAAAACTGAAACAGCATTAGTAGCATTTACTCAGTGATAAAGCTCATAGTTATTGGAAATGCACTTTGAGTAAAAACAAAATGAGAAATTAATAAGGTGTACATGTGACCTTTATAATTTTTAATTCAAAAACAGAACTTTAAATGTAAAGGCTTAAAATTTAAATATTGGTCTTTGAAAATTTTTTTTAAAACCGGGCAATAGGAGTCCTAGCAAATTAATAAACTTACTCAATTGAGATAGTAAGAAAAGTAAAGAGCTCATGAATGAGAAATTTGCCATATGAAAGAACTAATTATGAATACTAAAATCAGTTAAACATGGAAATAATTTCTAAATAATTATTGTGAATATGGTTACTACACAATGTAAATATCAAAGTGTTATCTTAAAAGACATCTAATAGGGTTTCTCTGGTGGTCCTGTGGGTGAAGAGTCCGCCTTGCAGTGCAAGGGGCACCAGTTCAATCTCTGACCAGAGAAGATCCAACATGCTTAGGAGCAGCTTGACCGGTATGTCAAATTATGAGCAGGTGCTCTGGAGTGCATGCATCCAGAGTTGGTGCTCTTCAATGAGAGGCCGTTGCAATGGGAGGCCCACACAGACAGAAGAATAAAGATGGATGAAAAAAAGGAAAGACATCTAATAAGACAAAATATATATGTATGCTTGTGAATGATAGATCAATCACCTTTATCAACTCCAATTTCCTTTGAAATGCTTGATTCTAACTTGAAAATCTTCCTGCTAAGTACATAAATACAGAAATGTAAATATTTCTTTCATGAACCATAAGTATATAGTGTCAGTCACTCAGTTGTGTCTGACTCCTTACAACCCCATGGATTATAGACCAACAGCTCCTCTGTCCACGGAATTCTCCAGACAACAATATTGAAGTGGATTGCCATTTTCTCCTCCAGGAGATCGTCTTAACCCAAGGATTGAACTCTGGTCTCCTATACTGGTAAGCAGATTCTTTACCGTCTCAAGCCTGAAACATGAGTATATCAGCCACAAAACTGAAACAGCATTAGTAGCATTTACTCAGTGATAAAGCTCATAGTTATTGGAAATGCACTTTGAGTAAAAACAAAATGAGAAATTAATAAGGTGTACATGTGACCTTTATAATTTTTAATTCAAAAACAGAACTTTAAATGTAAAGGCTTAAAATTTAAATATTGGTCTTTGAAATTATCTTCCCAGCACCACTTATTGAAGAGGCTATCTTTGCCCCATTCCATATTCTTGCCTCCTCTGTCAAAAATAAATACCCATAAGTACATGGGTTTATCTCTGGGCTCTCTATCTTGTTCCATTGGTCTCTATTTCTTTTTTTGTGGCAGTACTATACTATCTTCATGACTGTTGCTTTGTAGTATAATCTGAAGTCAGGGAGGTTGATTCCTCCAGATCCATTCTTCTTTCTCAAGACTGCTTTGGCTACCCGGGGTCTTTTGTGTTTCCATGTGAATTGTGATATTTGTTGTTGTAGTTCTGTGAAAAATGCCGTTGGTAATTTGATAAGGATCACACTGAATCTGTAGATTACATTTCATAGTATAGTCATTTTGACAATATTGATTCTTCCAGGAAAATGGAATATCTCTCCATCTGTTTATGTCTTCTTTGATTTCTTTTGTCAGTGTCTTAAAATTTTATGTGTACGACTCTTTTGTCTTCTTAGGTAGGTTTTTATTCCTAGATATTTTATTCTTTTTCTTGCAATGATAAATGGGAGTGCTTCCTTGATTTCTCTTTCTAAGTTTTCATTGTTAGTATGTAGGAAAGCATGTGATTTCTGTGTATTGATTTTGTATTCTGCATCTTTGCTAAATTCTCTGACTAGTTCTAGTAATTTACTGATAGTATCTTTAGGGTTTTCTATGTATAGCATCATGCCATCTGCAAACAGTGAGAGTTTTACTTCTTTTCCTGTCTGGATTCTTTTTATTTCTTTTTCTTCTCTAATTGCTGTATCTAGAACTTCCAAGACTATGTGAATGATAGTGATGAGATAGTGGTGAGAGTAGACACCCTTGTCTTGTTCCTGAACTTAGAAGGAATGCTTTCAGTTTTTCATCATTGAGAATAGTGTTTGTTGTGAGTTTATCATATATGGCTTTCACTATGTTGAAGTAGTTTCCCCCTATGCCCGTCTTTTGAAGAGCTTTCGTGATAAATGGGTGTTGTATTTTTTCAAAGGCTTTTCCTAACACCGTACACAAAGGTAAACTCAAAATAGATTAGAGACCTAACTGTAAGACCAGAAACCATAAAACTCTTAGAGGAAAGCACATGTAGAACATGATGACATAAATCAAAGCAATTCCAGCACCACTTATTGAGCTTTTGCCTCCTCTGTCAAAAATAAATACCCATAAGTACATGGGTTTATCTCTGGGCTCTCTATCTTGTTCCATTGGTCTCTATTTCTTTTTTTGTGGCAGTACTATACTATCTTCATGACTGTTGCTTTGTAGTATAATCTGAAGTCAGGGAGGTTGATTCCTCCAGATCCATTCTTCTTTCTCAAGACTGCTTTGGCTACCCGGGGTCTTTTGTGTTTCCATGTGAATTGTGATATTTGTTGTTGTAGTTCTGTGAAAAATGCCGTTGGTAATTTGATAAGGATCACACTGAATCTGTAGATTACATTTCATAGTATAGTCATTTTGACAATATTGATTCTTCCAGGAAAATGGAATATCTCTCCATCTGTTTATGTCTTCTTTGATTTCTTTTGTCAGTGTCTTAAAATTTTATGTGTACGACTCTTTTGTCTTCTTAGGTAGGTTTTTATTCCTAGATATTTTATTCTTTTTCTTGCAATGATAAATGGGAGTGCTTCCTTGATTTCTCTTTCTAAGTTTTCATTGTTAGTATGTAGGAAAGCATGTGATTTCTGTGTATTGATTTTGTATTCTGCATCTTTGCTAAATTCTCTGACTAGTTCTAGTAATTTACTGATAGTATCTTTAGGGTTTTCTATGTATAGCATCATGCCATCTGCAAACAGTGAGAGTTTTACTTCTTTTCCTGTCTGGATTCTTTTTATTTCTTTTTCTTCTCTAATTGCTGTATCTAGAACTTCCAAGACTATGTGAATGATAGTGATGAGATAGTGGTGAGAGTAGACACCCTTGTCTTGTTCCTGAACTTAGAAGGAATGCTTTCAGTTTTTCATCATTGAGAATAGTGTTTGTTGTGAGTTTATCATATATGGCTTTCACTATGTTGAAGTAGTTTCCCCCTATGCCCGTCTTTTGAAGAGCTTTCGTGATAAATGGGTGTTGTATTTTTTCAAAGGCTTTTCCTAACACCGTACACAAAGGTAAACTCAAAATAGATTAGAGACCTAACTGTAAGACCAGAAACCATAAAACTCTTAGAGGAAAGCACATGTAGAACATGATGACATAAATCAAAGCAAGATCTTCTATGACATGTCACCTAGAGTAATGGAAATAAAAACAAAAATAAACAAATGAGACCTAATTAAAGTAAAACACTTTTGCACAGCAAAAGAAACTATAAACAAGGTGGAAAGACAACCCCCAGAATAGCAGAAATTACTAGCAAATTAAACAACTGACAAAGAATTAATTTCCAAAATATAAAAGCAGTTCATACAACTCAACACCAAAAAAAACCAACAACCCATAACTCAATCAAAAATTGGGCAAAAACACCTAAACAGACATCTCTGCTAAGAAAACATAGAGATGGTCAACAAACACATGAAAAGATGATCAACATCGCTCATTATTAGCTAAATGCAAATCAAAACTGCAAAGAGATATCACCCCACATCAGTCAGAATGGCCATCATCAAAAGCTTTATAAATAGTAAATGCTGGAGCGTGTGTGGAAATGTAAACTGATGCAGCCACTATGGAAGACAGTATGGAGATTCCTCAAAAAAACTAGAAATGCAGCCACCATATGACCCAGAAATCCCACTACTAGGCATATACCCAGAGGAAATAAAAATTGAAAAATACATATGTACCCCATTGTTCATTGAAGCACTATTTACAATAGCTAGAACGTGGAAGCAACCTAGATGTCCATTAACAGATGAATAGATAAAGAAGCTATGGTGTATATATACAATGGAATATTACTCAGCCATAAAAAGGAATGAATTTGAGTCAGTTCTAATGAGGTAGATGAACCTAGAATCTATTGTATAGAGTGAAGTAAGTCAAAAAGAGAAAGATAAATGTCGTATACTAACAAATATATATGGAATCTAGAAAGATGGTACTGATAAACATATATGCAGATCAGGAATGGAGAAACAGACATAGAGAACAGAATTATAGACATTGGCAGAAGGGAGGGATGAGTGCAAAGTGTCTAAAGGGAAACATAGTAATGTTCATTGCCATAGGTAAAATAGCTAACCAATGAGAATCTGCTGTAAGATTAAGGGAACTCAAACAGGAGCTCTGTAACAACACAGAGGGATGGGCTGTTGAGGGAAGTTCAAGAGGGAAGTTCAAAACTGAAAAATAAATAAATTAATTAATTAAATTAAAAAAAAAAAAGGAATATATAACTGGGGCTTTCACGGTGGCGCTAGTGGTAAAGAATGTCCCTGCCAATGCAGGAGACACCAGAGACACTAGTTAGACAAACGACAACCCACTCCAGTAGTCTTGCCTGGAGAATCCCATGAACAGAGGAGCTTGGTGGGCTACAATTTGCAGGACGGCAAAGAGTAGGAAACTACTGAGCACCTTCACATAATGTATAAGCATTTTATTCATCCTTGATTTACACAGAAGCTATAACATTTATTAATGAAGCTTTGCATATAATAATAGTATGCTTGATGTTTTTTTTAAAAAATCTTACTAAATGCCACTAAGATTTTCAAAAAATGTGTTAGAATTAAGTTCCATATTTCTCTCATTCCATCCTATGGTTTTCCCAACCTAGAATAGGCTTAATTTGAACCGAAAAAATTTTTATAAATTTTATACAAATATTTTATTGTATATATGTATTTACTACTAAAAAGTATTTAAAGCATAGTAGTTACATTGTTTTCTTTCACCTTTTTCATGGAACAAGTTTTTTTTGGTCCATTTTTTGCATCAATTCTGAGTTTCATTTATTTGATATTTTTTCAAATGTAAATAGATTCTTCTGGCAGTCCCTAGTGACAGAGTAACTCACTTCTGCAGTAGCAATATTTTGTTATTCTACTAAGCTCTTGCGGTAATCTGAAACTCTTCAACTGAATCTGCTTTAAATATAAGTACCGCAGTACCGCATAACTTTCAACTTTTTACAAGCCTAAAATGTTCAGAATTTTTTTTCCTTTCATGGCCATTCAGGAATTCTCAAAATCCCAAACTTACAATCACTTTAGACTTTAAACAAAAGACTGGCAGGGTTTTCATAATGTTGGCAAGACAAAAATTTAAAATACAGTCTCTGCAGGTTTTGCTCAAAATCAGATGACAGCATAAAAATGTTTTAAACAACTTTTTAAAAAACGTTTTAGATAACAAAATCATCGTCACATTCAAAATGATCTAATAGCTTCAGTTAATAAAAGATTTACTCTGCTCGTATGAGTGCTAATTTTCTAAAGATTTGTTACCATGCAAGGTAAAATTTTGGGGAATTATAAAGAAATAACCCAATCACAACCTTGTCCATATGTTGATCATTTTTATTTAATGAACACAGTAAGACATATTTTAGGGATTACTAACTTTTAAGTGTGAAAGCTGAGAAGTTATTGTCTGTATGGAGGGAAAAGTTTGTTTTAAATGCAGGAGACACCAGAGACACTAGTTAGACAAACGACAACCCACTCCAGTAGTCTTGCCTGGAGAATCCCATGAACAGAGGAGCTTGGTGGGCTACAATTTGCAGGACGGCAAAGAGTAGGAAACTACTGAGCACCTTCACATAATGTATAAGCATTTTATTCATCCTTGATTTACACAGAAGCTATAACATTTATTAATGAAGCTTTGCATATAATAATAGTATGCTTGATGTTTTTTTTAAAAAATCTTACTAAATGCCACTAAGATTTTCAAAAAATGTGTTAGAATTAAGTTCCATATTTCTCTCATTCCATCCTATGGTTTTCCCAACCTAGAATAGGCTTAATTTGAACCGAAAAAATTTTTATAAATTTTATACAAATATTTTATTGTATATATGTATTTACTACTAAAAAGTATTTAAAGCATAGTAGTTACATTGTTTTCTTTCACCTTTTTCATGGAACAAGTTTTTTTTGGTCCATTTTTTGCATCAATTCTGAGTTTCATTTATTTGATATTTTTTCAAATGTAAATAGATTCTTCTGGCAGTCCCTAGTGACAGAGTAACTCACTTCTGCAGTAGCAATATTTTGTTATTCTACTAAGCTCTTGCGGTAATCTGAAACTCTTCAACTGAATCTGCTTTAAATATAAGTACCGCAGTACCGCATAACTTTCAACTTTTTACAAGCCTAAAATGTTCAGAATTTTTTTTCCTTTCATGGCCATTCAGGAATTCTCAAAATCCCAAACTTACAATCACTTTAGACTTTAAACAAAAGACTGGCAGGGTTTTCATAATGTTGGCAAGACAAAAATTTAAAATACAGTCTCTGCAGGTTTTGCTCAAAATCAGATGACAGCATAAAAATGTTTTAAACAACTTTTTAAAAAACGTTTTAGATAACAAAATCATCGTCACATTCAAAATGATCTAATAGCTTCAGTTAATAAAAGATTTACTCTGCTCGTATGAGTGCTAATTTTCTAAAGATTTGTTACCATGCAAGGTAAAATTTTGGGGAATTATAAAGAAATAACCCAATCACAACCTTGTCCATATGTTGATCATTTTTATTTAATGAACACAGTAAGACATATTTTAGGGATTACTAACTTTTAAGTGTGAAAGCTGAGAAGTTATTGTCTGTATGGAGGGAAAAGTTTGTTTTTAAAGGAAGTTTTTTCTTTTTTATTTATTTTTTTTTTTGAAAGAGATATCTTTATTTTGTTTTAACACAATAGTAGAGATTGAATTTTCCAGGGAGTACATCACTCCATTATACATTTCATTACTCCATTCTAGGAGCTACTTGTTTAAATTCCAGCATTATTACCCTAATTTTAAAAATTTCTCTTAATGTGTATGCTATTGACTGGGTCAGTGATGAGTGTTAATATCCCCATTTCACTGAAAGAAATCTGAGAGGGAGAATATTCACATTCTGACTGTGGCTTAGAATTGTAAAAAATTTTGTATCACTACATCTTAGACCACTTTTTCTCATTGTTTTATTTTAGTTATAGTTGATTTGTAAATAACTTTAATTCCATTTATGCACTAAAGGCTAGACTTACATTTCCCAGAATAAAGAACCATTTCAATTCATTCAAAGTCTTTAGAATAATTAACTGTTTGCTTTTAAAAAAAAAGATAAAAAGGAATTGTATAATTATAATTCGTATTTCTACTCTTTTGTCTTTCAAAGTCATCAAAACAAGCTATCCAAATATGAATGATCACAGCAATTTTATTTTTGAATATATTTATTTACTTTAAAAGCAACAGAGAAATATGTGCATTTTACAGAAATAAAAAAATAAGCTGTTAATATTCAAAAGGACAAAATAAATATGCATGAATGTGATTTTGCCCTATAGTCTGATGGGGCATAACCATTAATAATAATTTAATGTATAAGTTTTCATACTTTTATTTTCTATGAAAACAAAAACAAAAAACTCAAAATTTCTGAGTTCATTGAGCTTATACAAACTAAACGTAATTTTACATATTCATGACCAATAACCGTATTTAAAATTTTAAAATTCAATTGATATACAATGTCCATTTTTAATTTTGTTTCTAATGTTAAAATAGACATATATTCATGTGTAAGTTCACTTGTATATAATTCATCTATATTGCACTTTCTAGATTCTTTGGCATGCCCAAGTAAATGCATAGGAGCAGATGAATGTAAAATAATGGATTTCAAGACAAATCACCAAACATTTTTAAGATGAATTTTCTCTTCTATCGCTTCACATTCTCGGTAGTAATTTCCTTACATTGTTTTATATTTAACATTTTGTGAGAGAAGACTGTTATTAAGAATTCATCTGTTCTTAATTTACCCCTTACCTAAAGCCACAGCAAAATGTTCTACTTGTAATATCAAGGCAGTTAGTTGATGTAGAAAAGGACTGATATTAATTACAGAAAATTGTCATCAAATGCAAAAGAAAAATGAAGAGTCTTATGGAGGCTTAGTCCTGATTACAACTTCAAATTGCTCTCTCCATTAACACGATTGACACTCACAAATAGCAAATCTTATAGAGGAACAAGTAACCAGATATTTTCTGTGAAAGAACTTTTCTCATTTTCTTATGTTTTTAAATTTATTTTATTTCTGCCAATGTAGCAAAGGTTAATTTTAAAGTCTCATGCACAACTACACTTCAAAAGTATTAAGAGAAAAAAAGCCAACCTAATTATTAGCATTTTTCATTTTTTTACTATGCATATGACCAGTGGTTGTAAAACAGCAGCTACACAAGCCCACTGACACAAATACTTTAAATACAAATTTAAACATGAGAAAAAAGTATTAGGCAATGTAAATAGCCACTAGATACACACATTTAAGCCAAGTGAATTGGATTAACTTCAAAGGATCAGAATGACGTTTGGTAAATAATCACTTCCAGTACATTAGTGTGTTGGAGCCTTAGTATTTTGGGAAGAGATAATTCACCCCATTTCGGTGAGCAATTTTCTCACTATACAGTTAAATTATTGCACAACCAGATCTAGTACCTTATATTCATGGGACACTTGGTTTGACAAAACAAAAACTCAAAATTTCTGAGTTCATTGAGCTTATACAAACTAAACGTAATTTTACATATTCATGACCAATAACCGTATTTAAAATTTTAAAATTCAATTGATATACAATGTCCATTTTTAATTTTGTTTCTAATGTTAAAATAGACATATATTCATGTGTAAGTTCACTTGTATATAATTCATCTATATTGCACTTTCTAGATTCTTTGGCATGCCCAAGTAAATGCATAGGTGCAGATGAATGTAAAATAATGGATTTCAAGAAAAATCACCAAACATTTTTAAGATGAATTTTCTCTTCTATCGCTTCACATTCTCGGTAGTAATTTCCTTACATTGTTTTATATTTAACATTTTGTGAGAGAAGACTGTTATTAAGAATTCATCTGTTCTTAATTTACCCCTTACCTAAAGCCACAGCAAAATGTTCTACTTGTAATATCAAGGCAGTTAGTTGATGTAGAAAAGGACTGATATTAATTACAGAAAATTGTCATCAAATGCAAAAGAAAAATGAAGAGTCTTATGGAGGCTTAATCCTGATTACAACTTCAAATTGCTCTCTCCATTAACACGATTGACACTCACAAATAGCAAATCTTATAGAGGAACAAGTAACCAGATATTTTCTGTGAAAGAACTTTTCTCATTTTCTTATGTTTTTAAATTTATTTTATTTCTGCCAATGTAGCAAAGGTTAATTTTAAAGTCTCATGCACAACTACACTTCAAAAGTATTAAGAGAAAAAAAGCCAACCTAATTATTAGCATTTTTCATTTTTTTACTATGCATATGACCAGTGGTTGTAAAACAGCAGCTACACAAGCCCACTGACACAAATACTTTAAATACAAATTTAAACATGAGAAAAAAGTATTAGGCAATGTAAATAGCCACTAGATACACACATTTAAGCCAAGTGAATTGGATTAACTTCAAAGGATCAGAATGACGTTTGGTAAATAATCACTTCCAGTACATTAGTGTGTTGGAGCCTTAGTATTTTGGGAAGAGATAATTCACCCCATTTCGGTGAGCAATTTTCTCACTATACAGTTAAATTATTGCACAACCAGATCTAGTACCTTATATTCATGGGACACTTGGTTTGAGAAATTAAAGATATTTCAAAACCTTTATTTCAGCTGCCTTCACAGCACCATCTGCCATGTTAGCCATAGTTCATTTCATCATCTATTCAACAAATCCCTAAGTTTATACTAACTTACACTCTCTGGGCATACTAGGAGATGAGTTTTCACAAACTAAGTTGTGGAATGTAATCCTCGTACATCGTCGCTCAGTATCCACACATCTATTTGCCCTTATATCTGAGATCTCTGCAGAAAACTGATAAGAAGCTACAACTATAGTATTGATGCTGAGGACAATGAAAGTTTTAAAAGTTTTCTTTTCATCAATATAAAAGTGTGATAACTGAAAAATAGTTTAATTTTACTTTCTAATAACATCAGGTAGTTAACTTTTCATATTAAATATTGAATTTCACCTTAAAACCTTTGAGATTCAATCTGCACTCAATAGCTTCAAGGTGTTCACCTATAATTTCAGTGTCACCATTTTCAGCTGAGAATATGATCAAACATGAATCAAGGAGAAAACTCAAGTTAGAGAAAATTACATTCAAATACTAATCTTTTTTTTGCACTTTTCTTCTAGATCAACAACTTTCCCAGTTGCTGAAGTGTGAATGCTTTCTTCAAGTACATTTTTGGGGTGGAGTGGGCTAATATCTTTTTTATTGAGGTACAATTTGCACACAATAAATTGACCTATTTTAAATGTCCATTTCACTGAATTTTAGTATACTTACACAATTGTACAATTATAATACAATCTGATTTTAGAACACATCCATCCTTTACGAGGAAACTGTTTGTAGCCAGTTTCTTCTTCCTACACTCAGTACTGGGGAAACAATAATCCATTTAGTCTCTACAGATTTGCCTCTTCTGGACATTTCACATAAGTGGTATTCTATAAGATGTTTTCTTTCATGGCTAAATTCTCTCACTCTGTAATGTTTATTAGGTTCATGCATGTTGAAATGTGTATCAGTCATTTTATTTTCTATATTTAAGTTTTTTATTCAGCAAAAATGTTGGGGGGTTTGGAGCAATTTTCTCACTATACAGTTAAATTATTGCACAACCAGATCTAGTACCTTATATTCATGGGACACTTGGTTTGAGAAATTAAAGATATTTCAAAACCTTTATTTCAGCTGCCTTCACAGCACCATCTGCCATGTTAGCCATAGTTCATTTCATCATCTATTCAACAAATCCCTAAGTTTATACTAACTTACACTCTCTGGGCATACTAGGAGATGAGTTTTCACAAACTAAGTTGTGGAATGTAATCCTCGTACATCGTCGCTCAGTATCCACACATCTATTTGCCCTTATATCTGAGATCTCTGCAGAAAACTGATAAGAAGCTACAACTATAGTATTGATGCTGAGGACAATGAAAGTTTTAAAAGTTTTCTTTTCATCAATATAAAAGTGTGATAACTGAAAAATAGTTTAATTTTACTTTCTAATAACATCAGGTAGTTAACTTTTCATATTAAATATTGAATTTCACCTTAAAACCTTTGAGATTCAATCTGCACTCAATAGCTTCAAGGTGTTCACCTATAATTTCAGTGTCACCATTTTCAGCTGAGAATATGATCAAACATGAATCAAGGAGAAAACTCAAGTTAGAGAAAATTACATTCAAATACTAATCTTTTTTTTGCACTTTTCTTCTAGATCAACAACTTTCCCAGTTGCTGAAGTGTGAATGCTTTCTTCAAGTACATTTTTGGGGTGGAGTGGGCTAATATCTTTTTTATTGAGGTACAATTTGCACACAATAAATTGACCTATTTTAAATGTCCATTTCACTGAATTTTAGTATACTTACACAATTGTACAATTATAATACAATCTGATTTTAGAACACATCCATCCTTTACGAGGAAACTGTTTGTAGCCAGTTTCTTCTTCCTACACTCAGTACTGGGGAAACAATAATCCATTTAGTCTCTACAGATTTGCCTCTTCTGGACATTTCACATAAGTGGTATTCTATAAGATGTTTTCTTTCATGGCTAAATTCTCTCACTCTGTAATGTTTATTAGGTTCATGCATGTTGAAATGTGTATCAGTCATTTATTCAATAGTATTTGTGCCTATGATTTTTAACATGATTTAAATACTCTGTATTCAGCAAAAATCGTTGCGTAGAGATATGTGTAACATTTCTTTTTATTTCCTGGAGTATTTCTTGATAGAACTGTTGCCCTAATACAGATAAAACTTGACTCTACAAATGAGCATATGGAATATTATTAGGACAAAGGAAGAAAAATTTAAATCAGATAAAAGATTGTTTTAAATCAGGAAACAGTGGTGGTTACTTGTTTTAAATTTCATTTAAAATAATTATTTTATGAATGTCTTCCAAGGTTAATTGTATTTCCTAGTTGTTTGTATCTTTTATGGACTGGTTGATATTTATACCTTTAATAGCAAAGTCTAATCCATTTCTTTGATTTAAATGTCAAGTGTCTTTAACTCCTCATATAAAATAATTGTGTGATCTGAAAGAATATATAATTTTACCTGGACAAATATTTGAAACATGTACAGATCTGGTGGTGTTAGTGGTAAAAAACTCACCTGCTAATGCAGAAGACTTAAGAGATGTAGATTCTATCCCTGGGTCAGCAAGATCCCTGGGTGAGAGGATGGCAACCCACTCCAGTATTCTTGTCTGGAGAAATCCATGGACAGTGGAGCATGGTAGGCTGTGATCCATAGGGTCGCACAGAGTTGGACACTATTGAAGTGATATTTGCTGATATCAAAGGGGATGCATTTATGTTATAAATATATAAGTATTTTAGATTGGAAAAATTGGAAAAATTAAATTTATGAATAGTCTACTTAAAAGGGTTATGATGACTAAAGAAGATTTGTATTCTAGTTTCTCATGGGAATTATGGGGAAAGTGAGTAAATACCCTATGTTAGTCCAAAATCTCCATAGACATATTCTACATAAGGCATAAAAATATTGAAAATAAAACATTTAATTGTAATAACTGAACTTGAAATGAATGTGTGGAAAGGGGGTGAAATAGAGATTTCACATGTTTGTGAAAGAGTGTTAGTACTTGGATTAGATGGAATATAAAAATGAAAACCTTATGGGAAAGTGGGAACAATTTTTGGATGGTAAATGTATAATTCAAGACTGTTATGGTATAAATATGCATATTCAATTTGTTAAGTGAAGCAAGTAGAAATGAGCCTTAAAATTGTTAGATTTTCTTTAGACTTTTTTTTTTATGATATCAAAGATTCCTACAAATTCAGGAGAGGACATGCAGAATTTCATATTACAAACGGAGGAAATGGTAACTCACTCCAGTATTCTTGCTTAGAAAATCCCATGGACAGAGGAACCCAGCAGGATACAGTCCATGGAGTTATAGTCAGACATGACTGAGCATCCATACACAAATTCTTACTAGATTATGAAAAATTTTAATAGATTATGTAAAACACATTATGTACAAACTGAAAACAATTTGTAGGATGAAAGCTCAGTATAATTTTACATTATAATTGCAACATATATTTTTAAAGCATTTTTCAAATATTTAAACATGAACATTTTATATTTCCGTTTGGGTGGCATTGAATTCAAAAAGTTTCATGATAATAAGTTTATTCCATTTTTCTACCAATTACATAAATCTTATAGATCTATAAAGAACTGAAATGAGTAGCTGAAGTCATTTTGGTAGAAAATTTCTGCATCCTTTCTTTTATAGAAAATTAATTTGCATTTCCATTATTTGCTTAAGTATACCAGACTTAACCTTAGATTATGCATCCTGTTTCAATGATTTTTAAAAAAATTTTGACCTCTTTTATTGGTTTTTTATTTATTTATTTTCACACATCTTTATTCTTTATAAAGAATCAAGGCCTCCCATTGCAGTACTCTCTCATTGCAGAGTGCCAGCTCTGGGTACATGGCGTTTGTAACTGAACACACCGGTCCAGCTGCTTGTTGGCATCTGGGATCTTCCCGGGCCAGGGATCTTCCCTGTGCCCCTGCGTTGCAAGGTAGACTCTGCCCACTGGACCACCATGGAAGCCCTAGGATCCTGTTCCAATGAATTTCTTGAGCACCTAGTCTGTTCCAGATGTAGATTCAAATTTATATTTACTTGAACTCTGTGAAAGAGTGTTAGTACTTGGATTAGATGGAATATAAAAATGAAAACCTTATGGGAAAGTGGGAACAATTTTTGGATGGTAAATGTATAATTCAAGACTGTTATGGTATAAATATGCATATTCAATTTGTTAAGTGAAGCAAGTAGAAATGAGCCTTAAAATTGTTAGATTTTCTTTAGACTTTTTTTTTTATGATATCAAAGATTCCTACAAATTCAGGAGAGGACATGCAGAATTTCATATTACAAACGGAGGAAATGGTAACTCACTCCAGTATTCTTGCTTAGAAAATCCCATGGACAGAGGAACCCAGCAGGATACAGTCCATGGAGTTATAGTCAGACATGACTGAGCATCCATACACAAATTCTTACTAGATTATGAAAAATTTTAATAGATTATGTAAAACACATTATGTACAAACTGAAAACAATTTGTAGGATGAAAGCTCAGTATAATTTTACATTATAATTGCAACATATATTTTTAAAGCATTTTTCAAATATTTAAACATGAACATTTTATATTTCCGTTTGGGTGGCATTGAATTCAAAAAGTTTCATGATAATAAGTTTATTCCATTTTTCTACCAATTACATAAATCTTATAGATCTATAAAGAACTGAAATGAGTAGCTGAAGTCATTTTGGTAGAAAATTTCTGCATCCTTTCTTTTATAGAAAATTAATTTGCATTTCCATTATTTGCTTAAGTATACCAGACTTAACCTTAGATTATGCATCCTGTTTCAATGATTTTTAAAAAAATTTTGACCTCTTTTATTGGTTTTTTATTTATTTATTTTCACACATCTTTATTCTTTATAAAGAATCAAGGCCTCCCATTGCAGTACTCTCTCATTGCAGAGTGCCAGCTCTGGGTACATGGCGTTTGTAACTGAACACACCGGTCCAGCTGCTTGTTGGCATCTGGGATCTTCCCGGGCCAGGGATCTTCCCTGTGCCCCCTGCGTTGCAAGGTAGACTCTGCCCACTGGACCACCAGGGAAGCCCTAGGATCCTGTTCCAATGAATTTCTTGAGCACCTAGTCTGTTCCAGATGTAGATTCAAATTTATATTTACTCGGAGAAAAATTATGTAGAGGGAGGACATAGGGATAACTTTAAGAGAGATTTTCTGGGCTCAAATTCCAAGTTAGCTACCTTTAACTGATACATTTATACTATTTATCAACTTTAACCTTCATTTTCGATAGTAATGAAGAGAATATTCTTCTTGTGTGGCTGTTATATGAATGTAAAGAAGTAATCTAGATAAAATAAGTAGCACATTTTCTGTCATGCACAAAAACCCACAATGATACACAGAAAAAACTGCCACTCATTCCCTCATGATGTCTCTTCATCTGACAAATCTGATATTCTTATCCGTTCTAATAGACACTTGAAACAGGGAGCGTGACATATATTGATTATGTAAAGATTCAGTAGACAATTTATAATATAAGTCCTTTTCTTAATAACTAGGCCAATTTCATTTGAATACAGCGATTCAGATATAGAGACTACAATCAACAGAAACTAAATCAGTGAAGACTTAATTAAAGAAAAAATTGTTGAATATCACTGAAAGCTTTATGTCTTTGAGGATATAAAGAAGAATAACCTTGAAAGAACAGGTCATCTTGAGATATTGTGTTTTTCAAAACGTTATTATTCACTTATTTATTAATTATATGCATATCTATTTAATGACAACCTATGACAGTATTCTTGCCCATAGAATCCCCATGGACACAGAAGTCTGGCCGGCTATAGTACATGGGGTTGAAAAGAGTCAGACATGACTGAAGACACTTAACATTCATGTATGTAATTTAAGTATGATCTAAGTCATTGGGTGTGCAAAACATTATGTATAGAAAATAAGGAAGCACAAATTTTCTTGTAGTATCAGGTTTAACTGGAGATTACTTTGCAAAATAATTTTCATTTCTGCTCCAATTTACTTTCACTTCCTTGCAAGACATGACTCTTCAATGATGCATAAGTTACAGTGTGCAGAAAAGATGTTACTAAAATAAGCAGTTTTGCACTTACAAATATATATTAGGCCATACATAAATTCATTTTCTATGTATTACAAATATTTTGTGTATATACATAAATGTTCTCTGTAAATGAGTAGAAAAATGGTTGGTATCCTCTATTATTACTGTTGAATCTAGCTTTATGTCCAACAACTCCATACATTTCATAGGGAATGAAATAATGAAATTTTAGGACTATCATGGATATTAAATAGGATTCCAAGTGTCAACTAAACATATCCAAAGGCTTGTATCAGTGAGTGAGTGACATATTTTGGAAAGATTACTACTTCGAACAGTATCTCATTTGTACTCTGAATATACTGTGCTTAGTCAGTTAGTCGTGTCTGATTCTGTTACCCAATAGATTGCAACCTGTCAGGTTCTTCTGTCCATGGGGATCCTCCAGGCAAGAATACTGGAGTGGGTTGTCATGCTCTTCTCCAGGGGATCTTATCAACCCAGGGATCGAACCCAGATTTCCTACATGATGGATAGATTCTTTACCATCTGAGCCACCAGGGAGGCCTGAACTCTGAATGTTTTAACTTATGTAAGATGTTCTGACCCAGAAGCTTTGTAATAAACCAACATCTATAAGAAGTCAAAAAAAAAAAATCTGCAAAGACACAAGGGAGAGGGAAAGGAAGTACAATCCATATTCATAGCAAAGTATTTGACCACTCAGAAAGGGAAAAGATGGAAATGAAGAAAACTGATCATTACTACCTACAATGTGGAAACAGAACAAATAAATAACAAAATTAGTTCATTAAATTTCATGCATGTCCTGCTATTTTCAGTATTATCTTATGCAAAATGGTTGACATTTGTTGCCATTTTTCAGAATGAGAATGATGTAATCACATTTGAGTTTGAGTTTGAAATCAATCACTTTCTGGGACTTCCCTGGTTGTCCAGTGGCTAAGATTCTGTGCCAATTTCAATCAGTGGTCAGGGAACTAGATCCCGCATGCAGTAACTAAAAAGCTTCCACATACTGCAATGAAAATCAAAGATCTTATGTATCACAACTAAGATCTGGCACAGCCAAATAAATAAACATTTTTAAATTAAAAAATAAAATAAACACTTTCTTGATTATAAAGAAGAAGTATTCAAGGGTTTCAATACTGAGAATGAGGAATAAGAGTATTGTAAAATAAAATAATCCATAACAAGACAAAATTAGATCACAACTTTAGCAAAAAATATTATTTCATTAGCATTAATTTTAAGTTATCTGGGTAAAAATAATTATGTGGATAAGGTAAAATATACCTGTTGAATGTCACTGTAACATCGTTTTATGTGAGAAAAATAATGATAAAACTGGATTTGATCCAAGTGTCAACTAAACATATCCAAAGGCTTGTATCAGTGAGTGAGTGACATATTTTGAAAGATTACTACTTGAACAGTATCTCATTTGTACTCTGAATATACTGTGCTTAGTCAGTTAGTCGTGTCTGATTCTGTTACCCAATAGATTGCAACCTGTCAGGTTCTTCTGTCCATGGGGATCCTCCAGGCAAGAATACTGGAGTGGGTTGTCATGCTCTTCTCCAGGGGATCTTATCAACCCAGGGATCGAACCCAGATTTCCTACATGATGGATAGATTCTTTACCATCTGAGCCACCAGGGAGGCCTGAACTCTGAATGTTTTAACTTATGTAAGATGTTCTGACCCAGAAGCTTTGTAATAAACCAACATCTATAAGAAGTCAAAAAAAAAAAATCTGCAAAGACACAAGGGAGAGGGAAAGGAAGTACAATCCATATTCATAGCAAAGTATTTGACCACTCAGAAAGGGAAAAGATGGAAATGAAGAAAACTGATCATTACTACCTACAATGTGGAAACAGAACAAATAAATAACAAAATTAGTTCATTAAATTTCATGCATGTCCTGCTATTTTCAGTATTATCTTATGCAAAATGGTTGACATTTGTTGCCATTTTTCAGAATGAGAATGATGTAATCACATTTGAGTTTGAGTTTGAAATCAATCACTTTCTGGGACTTCCCTGGTTGTCCAGTGGCTAAGATTCTGTGCCAATTTCAATCAGTGGTCAGGGAACTAGATCCCGCATGCAGTAACTAAAAAGCTTCCACATACTGCAATGAAAATCAAAGATCTTATGTATCACAACTAAGATCTGGCACAGCCAAATAAATAAACATTTTTAAATTAAAAAATAAAATAAACACTTTCTTGATTATAAAGAAGAAGTATTCAAGGGTTTCAATACTGAGAATGAGGAATAAGAGTATTGTAAAATAAAATAATCCATAACAAGACAAAATTAGATCACAACTTTAGCAAAAAATATTATTTCATTAGCATTAATTTTAAGTTATCTGGGTAAAAATAATTATGTGGATAAGGTAAAAATATACCTGTTGAATGTCACTGTAACATCGTTTCTTCTATGTGAGAAAAATAGATGAGTAAAATTGTTAGATTTTCTTTACTCCTGGAAGAACTTCTAAGACAGAAATATAAAATAACATTTTCCAAATTTATCTGGGTAGTGAAACATCTTCTCTAAGCATCTTGAGTTTTTATTACCTATAGCACAATTTAGAAAATGTGAAATGTTCTAAAGAGACATGATAGGCGTTATTACATAGATGCCACCGCCGTAATAGAAGCCTATGTCAAATATGTGATTGAGCTTGCAGTATTAACTGGTTCGAGAGTTACTTTACAAATTTATTTTTGATATGATCTAGGGCTTTATTCCAAGTATTATTATCAGTTAAAATATAATCTAAGTTTCAATTGAGGAACTGGGATGCTTCACAATTCTAATCAAGCAGAGAGAATTATAAAATGTAATTCATTTGTAATGTACACAAGACAATATTATCAATGAAATTCTGATCTGAGCAGACTAGTAAAACTATTTCTCATGAGACTAGAGCACCATCATGGACACAGGGAATAGTAATCTGAATGACTGGACAATCAATTAAGTGGCTATAATATTCATGTCATGTTACAAGACAAGAGCTCCTGTCTTTCACAACTTCATTTTGTTACTGTACTGGAAGCACTTGTTAATGCAATAAGACAAGAAAACAAGTGTTTAGGTTGAGAAGAAAAGAATAATAAAGTTTTGGTCACAGATTGCATAATAGTTTATATAGAAAATCTGAAAGAATTGACAAAAAATTTTTCTAGAACTAGGAAGTGATTATAGAAGAACTAAAAAGTGCTAGATTAATATCTAAGTCAATCATTTTCTTTAAGTGAACGATGAACATTTCTGCAAGTGAAATGTGAAATTAAAAGCACAATATCTTTTACTTTAGAATACCCAACATATAATACTTAGGTGTGAATCTAACAAAATATGATCAAGATTATATGAAGAAAACTAAAAAAAAAAAAAAAATTGTGTGGAAAATCAAAGAACCAAATAAATGAAATACAGTCTACTTTCTGAGATAGAAAGACATCAGTATTGTCAACATGTCAGTTCTTCCCAGCTTGATCTACAGATTAAATACAATTTCAATACAAATCCAAGTCAGTTATTTTGAGATATCAACAAATGGATTCTAAAGTTTATCGGGAAAGTCAAAAGAACCAGACTAATCAATACAATATTCAATTAAAAAAAGAACAAAGATGGAAAACTGATACTAACCAACTTTAAAACTCACAGTAAACCTGTAAGAGAATATACTATTGGTGAACAAAAAGGCAAATAGATCAATAAAATGGAAAAAAGGGCCCAGAAATAGACTCTAATAAATACATAAAACTGTCCTTTGACAAAGGACCAAAGGAAATACAATGGACCAAAAGATAGTCCCTTCAATTAATAGTGCTTGAACAATTGGACTTACACACAAATAATGACTCTTTAAACACTTCTTACATACTTCACAAAAATTAACTCTAAGTAGATTAAACAAAAAATACCTAAATGCAAATGCAAAAACAAAAACAAAAAAGTCCTAGAGAATTATATAGGACAGAATCTAGACATCTCTGAGAAACTATGTCTTTTTTTTTTTTTTAAACCTTTGTTTTACTTTTAACTTTTACAGAGTATTGTTGTTTACAGATATGTATGTTCCCAGATTAGTCATATGTATATCCCCCCTTCCCACCCCTCCCAACCATCACACAGCACTCCTGAAGGATCCCCTTTTCTCACAGAGCAATGACTAGAGCTATTTTCTTCACTTATGATAGTACAGGCCTTCATACTACTTCCTTTACGCCTCCCACCTTCTGTTCCTTCCCCATAATGTCCATATGTTGACTGTTCATGTCTCTCTTTCCGTCTCTTCACTGTGTGTGCCAGCATCACCATCCTACTAGATTCCATATATATGTGTTAATATACTGTGTTTGTCCTTCTCTTTCTGACTGACTTCACTTTTGATGATACGTTCTAGATCCAGCCAGCTCATTAGGGCTGATGCTTCTGCATTTCTCTTTACAGCTGTGTAGTATTCCATTGTATATATGTATCACAGCTACTGTATCCATTCATTCGTCGATGGACATATAGGTTGCTTCCATGTTCTAACTATTGTATAGAGAGCTGCAATGAACATTGGGTTACAGGTGCTTCTTGCAGATTTGATTTCATCAGGGTATAAGCCTAAGAGTGGGATTGCTGGGTCGTAGGGTGCTTCTATTTGTAGTTTCTTAAGAAATCTCCAGACTGTCTTCCATAGAGGCTGTATCAATTTACATTCCCACCAGCAGTGCAAGAGTGTTCCCTTTTCTCCGCAGCCTCTCCAGCATGTATTGTCTGTCGATTTGTGGATGATGGCCATTCTGACGGGTGTGAGGTGATATCTCATTGTCGTTTTGATTTTCATTTCTCTAATTATAAGTGAAGTTGAGAATCGTTTCATGTACTTTTGGGTCATCTGTATGTCGTCGTTGGAGAGGTGTCTGTTTAGGTCCTTTTCCCATTTTTTGTTTGGGTTGTTCATTTTTCCGGTGCTGAGTTGTTTGAGTTGCTTGTAGATTTTGGAGATTAATTCTTTGTCTGTTGTTTCATTTGCTATGATTTTCTCCCATTCTGGGGGCTGTCTGTTCAGTTTTTTTGTAATTTCTTTAGCTGTACAAAAGCTTTTAAGTTTCATGAGGTCCCACATGTTCGTCTTTTTAGTTCTGCTATTCTAGGAGGTGGGTCAGAGAAGATCTTGCTTTGATTGATGTCCTTGAGGGTTTTGCCTATACTCTCCCCTAAGAGTTTGATGGTTTCTGGTCTTATATGTAGGTCTTTAATCCATTTTGAGTTGATCTTTGTGCATGGTGTCAGGGTATGTTCCAACTTCATTTTCTTGCATGTAGCTGTCCAATTTTCCCAGCACCACTTGTTGAAGAGGCTGTCTTTGTCCCATTTTATGTTCGTCTCCTTTGTCAAAAGTAAGGTACCCATAGGTGCGTGGGTTTATCTCTGGGTTCTCGATCTTGTTCCATTGGTCGATATTTCTGTTTTTGTTGCAGGACCATACTGTCTTGAGGACTGTTGCTTTGTGGTAGAGTCTGAAGTTGGGGAGGCTGATCCCTCCAGCTCCAATCTTCTTCCTCAGGATTGCTTTGACTATTCGAGGTCTTCTGTGTTTCCATATGAACTGTGTTATTATTTGGTCTAGTTCTGTGAAGAAAATCATTGGTAGTTTGATAGGGATTACATTGAATCTAGAGATGACATTTGGTAATGTGGTCATTTTCAAAATATTGATTCTTCCGACCCAGGAACATGGAATATCTCTCCATCTGTTTAAGTCTTCTTTAATGTCTCTCATGAGTGTCTTGTAATTTTCTGTGTACAATTCTTTTGTTTCTTTGGGTAGGTTTATTCCTAGATATATGATTCTTTTGGTTGCGGTGGTGAAGGGGACTGCCTCTTTGATTTCGTTTTCTGATTTTTCATTGCTTTTGTATAGGAATGCCAGTGATTTCTGTGTGTTGACTTTGTATCCTGCGACTTTGCTGAATTCGCTGATTAGCTCTAGTCACTTTGTAATAGAGTCTGGGATTTTCTATATAATATCATGTCATCTGCAAATAGAGAGAGTTTGACTTCTTCCTTTCCAATCTGGATTCCTTTGATTTCTTTCTCTTCTCTTATTGCTATTGCTAGAACTTCCAGGACTATGTTGAATAAGAGTGGTGAAAGTGGACACCCTTGTCTTGTTCCTGATCTTAGAGGGAATGCTTTGAGTTTTTCACCATTGAGGATAATGTTCGCTGTGGGCTTCTCATATATGGCTTTCACTATATTAAGATAAGTTCCGTCTATGCCCATTTTTTGAAGAGTTTTTATCATAAATGGATGCTGTACTTTGTCGAAGGCTTTTTCTGCATCTATTGAGATGATCATATGATTTTTGTCTCTCAATTTGTTGATATGGTGTATCACATTGATTGATTTGCGGATATTGAGGAATCCTTGCATGCCTGGGATGAACCCGACTTGATCATGATATATGAGTTTTTTGATGTGTTGCTGAATTCTGTTTGCTAGGATTTTGTTGAGGATTTTGGCGTCTAGATTCATCATTGAAATTTGCC
The DNA here is from genome assembly GCA_022376925.1 of Tragulus kanchil. Taxonomy (NCBI): domain Eukaryota; kingdom Metazoa; phylum Chordata; class Mammalia; order Artiodactyla; family Tragulidae; genus Tragulus; species Tragulus kanchil. The sequence continues at coordinate 87,323,372 of JAIOJX010000002.1, read as the reverse complement.
TATAATTTTCTTTTTTTGTGATGTCTTTGCCTGGCTTTGGTATCAGTGTGATGGTGGCCTCGTAGAATGCGTTTGGAAGTTTTCCTTCCTGAGCAATTGTTTGGAAGAGTTTTAGAAGGACAGGCATTAACTCTTTTTTAAATGTTTGGTAGAATTCGGCTGTGAAACCATCTGGCCCTGGGCTTTTATTTTTGGGTAGATTTTTGATCACAAGGTCGATTTCTGAGCTTGTGATTGGCTTGTTCATAGTTTCTATTTCTTCCTGGTTGAGTCTTGGGAGATTAATCTTCTCTAAGAAACTGTCCATTTCTTCCAGGTTGTCCAGTTTGTTGCCATAGAGTTGTTCATAATAGTCTCTTATAATCCTTTGGCTTTCTGCATTATCTGTTGTAATCTCTCCTTTTCATTTTTGATTTTGGTGATCTGTTTCTTCTCTCTGTTTTTCTTGATGAGTCTGGCCAGTGGTGTCTCGATTTTATTTACCTTTTCGAAGAACTAGCTTTTTTTTTTTTATTTATCTTTACTATTGTTTCTTTCGTTTCTTTTTCATTTATTTCTGCTCTGATCTTTATGATTTCCCTTCTTCTGCTGGCTTTGGGGTGTTTTTGTTCTTCTTTCTCCAGTTGATTTAAGTGGAGGGTTAGGTCGTCTGTTTGAGATTTTCCTAGTTTCTTGAGATGGGATTGAATTGCTATAAACTTCCCTCTTAGAACTGCTGTTGCAGTATCCCATAGGTTTTCCACTGTCGTGTGTTCATTGTCGTTTTCTTCTAGGAATTTTTTTTTATTTCTCCTTTGATTTCCTCAATGATCAGTTGGTTTTTTAGGTATGTGTTGTTTAATCTCCATGTGTTTCTGTTTTAGGGGTTTTCTTCCTGTAGTTGATCTCTAATCTCACTGCATTGTGGTCCGAGAAGATGGTTGATAGAATTTCAGTTTTCTTAAATTGGGTGAGGTTTGATTTGTGGCCCAAGATGTGGTCTATCCTGGAGAATGAGGAATCCTTGCATGCCTGGGATGAACCCGACTTGATCATGATATATGAGTTTTTTGATGTGTTGCTGAATTCTGTTTGCTAGGATTTTGTTGAGGATTTTGGCGTCTAGATTCATCATTGAAATTTGCCTATAATTTTCTTTTTTTGTGATGTCTTTGCCTGGCTTTGGTATCAGTGTGATGGTGGCCTCGTAGAATGCGTTTGGAAGTTTTCCTTCCTGAGCAATTGTTTGGAAGAGTTTTAGAAGGACAGGCATTAACTCTTTTTTAAATGTTTGGTAGAATTCGGCTGTGAAACCATCTGGCCCTGGGCTTTTATTTTTGGGTAGATTTTTGATCACAAGGTCGATTTCTGAGCTTGTGATTGGCTTGTTCATAGTTTCTATTTCTTCCTGGTTGAGTCTTGGGAGATTAATCTTCTCTAAGAAACTGTCCATTTCTTCCAGGTTGTCCAGTTTGTTGCCATAGAGTTGTTCATAATAGTCTCTTATACTCCTTTGGCTTTCTGCATTATCTGTTGTAATCTCTCCTTTTCATTTTTGATTTTGGTGATCTGTTTCTTCTCTCTGTTTTTCTTGATGAGTCTGGCCAGTGGTGTCTCGATTTTATTTACCTTTTCGAAGAACTAGCTTTTTGTTTGTTTATCTTTACTATTGTTTCTTTCGTTTCTTTTTCATTTATTTCTGCTCTGATCTTTATGATTTCCCTTCTTCTGCTGGCTTTGGGGTGTTTTTGTTCTTCTTTCTCCAGTTGATTTAAGTGGAGGGTTAGGTCGTCTGTTTGAGATTTTCCTAGTTTCTTGAGATGGGATTGAATTGCTATAAACTTCCCTCTTAGAACTGCTGTTGCAGTATCCCATAGGTTTTCCACTGTCGTGTGTTCATTGTCGTTTTCTTCTAGGAATTTTTTTTTATTTCTCCTTTGATTTCCTCAATGATCAGTTGGTTTTTTAGGTATGTGTTGTTTAATCTCCATGTGTTTCTGTTTTTAGTGGTTTTCTTCCTGTAGTTGATCTCTAATCTCACTGCATTGTGGTCCGAGAAGATGGTTGATAGAATTTCAGTTTTCTTAAATTGGGTGAGGTTTGATTTGTGGCCCAAGATGTGGTCTATCCTGGAGAATGTTCCGTGAGCACTTGAGAAGAAAGTGCATTCTTCTGCTTTTGGATGGAAAGTCCTAAAGATGTCAATGAGGTCCATTTCTTCTAGTGTGGCATTTAAGACTTGTGTTTCTTTATTAATTTTCTGTTTGGATGCTCTATCCATTGGTGTGAGAGGAGTGATAAAGTCTCCTACTATGATTGTGTTACTGTCAATGTCTTCTTTTATGTCTGAAAGTGTTTGTTTTATGTATTGGGGTGCTCCTGCATTGGGTGTGTAGATATTTATGATTGTTATGTCTTCTTCTTGGATCGATCTCTTAATCATGATGTAGTGACCTGCTTTTTCTCTTAGAATCTCCTTTACTTTAAAATCTATTTTGTCTGATATGAGGATTGCTACTCCAGCTTTCTTTTGATTTCCATTTGCATGGAATATCTTTTTCCAGCCTCTCACTTTCAGTCTATGAGTGTCTCTAGGTCTGAAATGTGTTTTACTTGGAGGCAGCATATGTATGGGTCGTGTTTTTGGATCCATTCAGCCACTCTGTGTCTTTTGGTTGGGGCATTTAGTCCATTGACATTCAAAGTAATTATTGATACAAATGATCCTATTGTCATCTTCTTAGATGTTATGATGGGTTTGTTTCGTGGATCTTCTCCTTTTATACTTGTTGTCTATATAAGTCCCTTTAACACTTGTTGTAAGGCTGGTTTGGTGTGACTAAATTCTTTTAATTTTTGCTTGTCTGAAAAGCTTTTGATTTCTCCATCAATTTTGAATGAGATCCTTGCAGGGTAGAGGATTCTTGGTTGCAGATTATTCTCTTTTAGCCGTTTAAATATGTCCTGCCATTCCCTTCTGGCCTGCAGAGTTTCTGTTGAAAGATCAGCTGTTAAACGTATGGGCTTTCCCTTGTATGTCACTAGTTGCTTTTCCCTTGCTGCTTTGAGAATTCTATCTTTGTGTTTAATTTGTGTTAACTTCATTAATATGTATCTTGGTGTGTTTCTTCTCGGATTGATTCTGTATGGTACTCTTTGTGCTTCTTGGACTTGACTATTTCTTTTCCCATGGTGGGGAAATTTTCAACTATAATCTCTTCAAAAATTTTCTCATAGCCTTTCTTTTTTTCTTCTTCTTCTGGAACCCCTATAATTCGAATATTGGTGCGTTTGATATTATCCCAGAGGTCTCTGAGGCTATCCTCTGCTCTTTTCATTCTTTGAGCTAGATTCTGTTTTTCAGCAGTTACTTCCACCTTTTTATCTTCCAGCTCACTTATCCGGTCTTCTGTCTCAGATACTCTGCTCTTGATTCCTTCTACAGTGTTTTTCAGTTCAGCAATTGAGTTGTTTTTCTCTGTTACTTTTTTAGTAAGTTCTTGTATTTCTTTGTTCACTGTGTTAGTTGTGTCTTGCAATTTCTCTGAAATTCTGTTTTCAGTGTCTTTGATCATCTTTACTATCATTCTTCTGAAATCACTTTCAGAAAGTTTGTCCAAATTCTCTTCATTAATTTGATCTTGTGTGTTTGTGGATTGTTCCTTCGCTTGTGTGGTATTTCTCTATCATTACATTGTTATTATTAATTTTTTAACTGACTCTGTTTGGAATTTCCTTTTTGCAGACTTTGAGTTACGTCTGTTGGTGTTTGTTGTTTGGATGGGGCTTCTTATTCTGGGTGATGCTGGTTATTGGGTGATGTCAGGACTTGCATACAAGCGATTACCTTTGTTGGCGTTCTCTCTTGTATACTGCCCTCTAGTGTTAGGCGTTCTCTAGTATTGTAGAGTTTTGGAGTCAGTGCTCCCTCCTTAAAGCCCCGAGGCTTGTTGCCTGACCAGGGAATGAAGATTTCACGACTGGTTTGTTATGGGATTAAATGATATTAAAACATATATATGCAAATGAGAAATAGAAGGCATACCTTTGACAAGTGGCAATTAAAAAATTATGCAAATACTATCTAGCATATTGAATTATACACATAAACATATACAGCTGTAACATAACCCAAGCATTCCAACCAAAAATACAGTACAATATGTTAGCACAGCGAATAGAGAAAAGCAAGAATACTATCCACCAGTTAATAACCAAACTAAGCGGAGCACCAATTGGAGAATAATGCTAGAGCAGGGTGCCTGTTGGGGATAAGGCAATGAGGACAGAGCAGACTAAGAAATATGGTGGGGAAAGGGAAAAAGAGAAAGGGAGGATAGAAGAGAAATATAGAATAATATTGCAAAGTTAAATATAGGGAGATAAAGATTTGTGTGTATTAGAGTTTAGTGCTATAGGAAAGGAGCTTCAGAGAAAGCAGAGAATTATAGAGGAAGTGGTAGTACAAATGAAAAATTTTTAAAAATTAAAAGAACTAATTATATAGAAAAATATAGACAAACAAAGCAAAAATAATAAAAACAAACAAAGCCCCCACAGAACTTTAAAAGGCCAGTGGGGAACCAGAAGTTTATACCAAAATAAAATGTGTGGTTTATAAGGAAAAAGAAAAGAAAAAAAAATTATGTAAACTTGAATATATTCAGTCTTACTGATAAGATTAGTAGCTTCAATAGAATTCAGTGAAGGTAATGAACACACCCACTCTCACACACACACACACACACACACACACACACACAAATGTGGGGGGTGCACTGAGTGGGTTTGGGAAAAAGAGAAAACAAAAAAATTGAAACAAGGTGATACAATACAAAAAATGAAATTTTTAAAGTCCAACAGTAACTCCAGCTTCAGACAAAACGTGAAAATAGTGTTTATGTTCTTCTGTCTCTTGCTGTCTGTTCAGGAATTATTAGTCTTTTTCTTGCCTCTGGCAGTGGTTGGATCTGAAGACCTCTTTGACTGCTTGTTTATTTTGGCCTATTCCAGAATTAAAAGGCCCGCCCAGACTGGCCCTGGGAGTTTCTTAATCCAAATCCCTTTTCTTGCTGGGTGGAGCTAAATTCCTTCCCTGTACCTTGACCAGCAGCCAAACTACAGTAGGGAAAATGGCGTCTGTCTCACAAAGGATTTATTCTCACATGCTCTATGGGAAGCACTTTCGCAGTGACCCCAACCCTGCTGCAGGTCACTGTCGACCCCCGCCACCGCGGGAGACGTCAGGTTACTCAGAGGTGAGTCTGGCTCAGTCTCATGCAGGATCGCTATTCCCTTCTCCCGGATCACAGTGCGCAGAGACTTTCCAGTCCTCCTTGGCGACTCTGTGATCGGGTTACTGGTAACCTCCTCCAAAGGAAACTGAGTGCCGTCCTTCCAAGGCCTACTCAAGGGCACTTCTAGCTCAGGGGGGCACCTGGACCCTCCAAAGCAGGTCTGGCTCAGTCCCTTGTGGGTGTCACTGCTCCTTTCCCGGGTTTTGATCTGCAACAGGCTTTGCGCCTTTGGCCTGCCCAGCCTCTCTGGCGGGTATGAGGTTTGACTTTTAAAAGTGCAATTGCGCCCCTCCTACCGTCTTGATGCAGCTTCTCCTTTGTTCTTCGATGTGGGTATCCTCTCTGTGATCCGATCCAACCTCCTTTCGTCGATGGTTTCCCAGGAACTCGTCACAATTCAGGCGATTTTGCAGGAGAGATGAGTGCACCGATACACTACTCTTGTTGTAAATGTTGATAATTGGGGAGACTATTTATGCGGGATCAGAGGTATATGGAAAATCCAATATCTTTTTTGTCAGTTTTTCTATGAATCTAACACTGTTTTAATGTATAGATTCTTTTTTTGAAGAAAGTATAAGGTGTCACCTGAATCTGTGTTATAGGCAGCTTTGAACACTAAAAATGAATGTAACATTCAAGAAGTTAGAAAATAACTAAGTGAAATGAGTGTGGTAGAAGACAGAAATTTATAATTAAAAATCACGAAATAGACTTCATAAACACATCTCAATATTGGGTTCTTGGAAGAAATTCAGGAAATATATATTATTACAATAAAATAAAATTTTGCTGGCTGTTAAATTTTTAAAAAATCTAAAAATTACAAATTGAGAAAAATCAATTATAGAGAATAAAAAATGAAAAGAGAGTTATTTGTATGATAAAGCACAGATAAATATGAAAATAACAGAAGTGTAAGAGCTTATATATCACTCAAATAAACCAGAAAACAGTTAAAAGCTTAAATGTTCTGAAGGGAATGGAAAAAATTTAAATATACTGAATAATTATTGATTAATTTTTAGCATAAGCTCTATTTGTTTCGTATTTTTATGTCAGCTGTACATTTAAATGAATGGACAAAATGATATATAAATATTAGAAGGAAGCAAATGTATATATGGCTTGCAAAAAATAATTAAAATATGACAATTTATTTTTCCATTAGAAAAGACATAAGGGTGTTAATATGGTTTACTGGTATTATTACAATTTTCCTTATTGAATTTCAGGAAGTCTAGATCTGTTAAGGCAATTAGTCCTTTTATTTTTGCGGGGACCTTCCGCAGAAAGGAAGGCAGCAGGATTGCCCCCGGCTGAACCGGGAGGTCTCAGAGAGAGGCAAGTCTCTCTGCTGGCCCCCCAGCCCCCTGGCGCATGCAGGGGACAATCAGACACAGCAGGGTTTCTGTCAAATCAGCTCCGTTTTATTAGTGCAGACTTACAGCTATTATAGGTAAATGAAGGGGGTTTTGCAAGGGACTTCCTATAGTTACACCAATCAAGCTAAAGGTCAAGCAATTATGTATTTGCATTGCAATAGGAATTTATGGTGAGCATGCATTGTCCACGAGCGTGGAAACCAGAGGGATCAATCGGAAGTTTTGACAATCGACTTTAGATCATGCCCTTGTCTCTTCCTGTAAGCATCATTTTAGCCCTAAACCACAAATATGTGCTTAAGCTTCCTGATGCTTGCAAAGGCCCCCTTTCATTTAGGGCGCCACAATTTTAATTCTGTGTATAACATTTTTTGACTCAAGAAGCTTTTTATTTGTTCCAATTTTTTATTATTCATTTGCAATTTTTCATTGTTTGTATTCTTAAAAAGACCTCTTTAAGATAAATAGTCTTTTTTTTTTTTTTAGTGGTTTATATATTTGACTTTCTTTTCCTTTAAAATTAATTAGTTTTGTGGAGTAATATGGAAAAGTTGCTTTATTTTTATTTTATTTTCCAAGTGGCTAATTCTCCTATAAGCTGTTATTGAAAAGTACTTTAACTCTACTGATTTCTTCCCTATTCTTTCCATTACTAAAGCTGACATGTGAAAACCGTATCAGGACCATCCCTTCTATTGCATTAGTATTATCTATTAACATTATCAGTTAATATAATACACATTCTATAGCATACCTCTATAGTTGACCTAAAAAAAATGAATTTTAAAGTTAATGAAATAAGTAGAAAATAAAAGATGAACTAGTATGCATAGATATATTGTAACTGAATAAGAAAAATTGATAATGTCCTTTAAAGATGAAAGAGTATAAACACAGTTTATTCTTTTATGAAGAAAATTGAATTGGAAAACAGATACTTATGCTTTTAAATTATTTATTCTCATAGTTCTTGCAAATACCTGTATTATTGTTTATTCAAAACCCACCTAAATAGTTACTGTTTATAAAAGTACCTAAACTCAGATATTTGACAGTTTCTGATACTACATCTAATTTATTCTTTTTTATAGTTCATTGATACTGGGGACAATCAGACACAGCAGGGTTTCTGTCAAATCAGCTCCGTTTTATTAGCAGACTTACAGCTATTATAGGTAAATGAAGGGGGTTTTGCAAGGGACTTCCTATAGTTACACCAATCAAGCTAAAGGTCAAGCAATTATGTATTTGCATTGCAATAGGAATTTATGGTGAGCATGCATTGTCCACGAGCGTGGAAACCAGAGGGATCAATCGGAAGTTTTGACAATCGACTTTAGATCATGCCCTTGTCTCTTCCTGTAAGCATCATTTTAGCCCTAAACCACAAATATGTGCTTAAGCTTCCTGATGCTTGCAAAGGCCCCCTTTCATTTAGGGCGCCACAATTTTAATTCTGTGTATAACATTTTTTGACTCAAGAAGCTTTTTATTTGTTCCAATTTTTTATTATTCATTTGCAATTTTTCATTGTTTGTATTCTTAAAAAGACCTCTTTAAGATAAATAGTCTTTTTTTTTTTTAGTGGTTTATATATTTGACTTTCTTTTCCTTTAAAATTAATTAGTTTTGTGGAGTAATATGGAAAAGTTGCTTTATTTTTATTTTATTTTCCAAGTGGCTAATTCTCCTATAAGCTGTTATTGAAAAGTACTTTAACTCTACTGATTTCTTCCCTATTCTTTCCATTACTAAAGCTGACATGTGAAAACCGTATCAGGACCATCCCTTCTATTGCATTAGTATTATCTATTAACATTATCAGTTAATATAATACACATTCTATAGCATACCTCTATAGTTGACCTAAAAAAAATGAATTTTAAAGTTAATGAAATAAGTAGAAAATAAAAGATGAACTAGTATGCATAGATATATTGTAACTGAATAAGAAAAATTGATAATGTCCTTTAAAGATGAAAGAGTATAAACACAGTTTATTCTTTTATGAAGAAAATTGAATTGGAAAACAGATACTTATGCTTTTAAATTATTTATTCTCATAGTTCTTGCAAATACCTGTATTATTGTTTATTCAAAACCCACCTAAATAGTTACTGTTTATAAAAGTACCTAAACTCAGATATTTGACAGTTTCTGATACTACTCTATTCTAAATTTTTTACTAATAGCTATATATTCTGTTATTAGCCTCAATTCAAAAGTTTAGGCCACAACAATAGGCAATGGCATTAAACCAGGGAGTTGAGGATATTGAAAAGAAAAGCAGATCCAGAAATTATGGAGTAATATCCAACTGGGAACAATGTATGCTGAATTCATGACTTTGAAATATTAAAAGATACAATTTTGATGTCCAATAGCATCTGATAGGTAGAATTCTAGGATGACTACCAAGCTCTCGTCTCCACAGCTTGTGTAGTCTCTTCCCCTTGAGTCTTGGTTGTGACTTATTTTAAAGGTGACCAAGTTTAACTTTCATGATTGGGTTATAATATACAACCAAGTGAATGGATCTTACATACATAATAAAGGTCATTTTCTGTTGACTTTAAATTCATCAAAAGAGAGATGCTCCTGTTGGCCTTGAAGATGAAAGCTCTTATGTTGTGAGATGGCTTATGGGGGGGACCACAAGCTTAGGACCTCAAGATCGTATCTAAGAGGTGAGAGCAGTCCCTGACCTGATAGCTAGTGAGCAAACCAGGACTTCAATCATTTAACTGTCAGGAAATGAATCCCACGAACAACCCGGGTAAGTTTAAAGACGGAATCGTCCCAGGTGAAGCCTCTAAATAGGAGCACAGCCTGGCTGACACTTTGATTGCAGCATTTTGAGTTAAGATTTGTCAGGGGAGCAGTCACTCAGAACTACCTGAGATGCTGTCTCCTGAACTCCAGTCCTTATTTTGCCCCAAACAAAACTTAACTCACAACTTTCAAGTTGTTCATCTTTTTAAGTCAGTCATGAAATAAGTAGAAAATAAAAGATGAACTAGTATGCATAGATATATTGTAACTGAATAAGAAAAATTGATAATGTCCTTTAAAGATGAAAGAGTATAAACACAGTTTATTCTTTTATGAAGAAAATTGAATTGGAAAACAGATACTTATGCTTTTAAATTATTTATTCTCATAGTTCTTGCAAATACCTGTATTATTGTTTATTCAAAACCCACCTAAATAGTTACTGTTTATAAAAGTACCTAAACTCAGATATTTGACAGTTTCTGATACTACTCTATTCTAAATTTTTTACTAATAGCTATATATTCTGTTATTAGCCTCAATTCAAAAGTTTAGGCCACAACAATAGGCAATGGCATTAAACCAGGGAGTTGAGGATATTGAAAAGAAAAGCAGATCCAGAAATTATGGAGTAATATCCAACTGGGAACAATGTATGCTGAATTCATGACTTTGAAATATTAAAAGATACAATTTTGATGTCCAATAGCATCTGATAGGTAGAATTCTAGGATGACTACCAAGCTCTCGTCTCCACAGCTTGTGTAGTCTCTTCCCCTTGAGTCTTGGTTGTGACTTATTTTAAAGGTGACCAAGTTTAACTTTCATGATTGGGTTATAATATACAACCAAGTGAATGGATCTTACATACATAATAAAGGTCATTTTCTGTTGACTTTAAATTCATCAAAAGAGAGATGCTCCTGTTGGCCTTGAAGATGAAAGCTCTTATGTTGTGAGATGGCTTATGGGGGGGACCACAAGCTTAGGACCTCAAGATCGTATCTAAGAGGTGAGAGCAGTCCCTGACCTGATAGCTAGTGAGCAAACCAGGACTTCAATCATTTAACTGTCAGGAAATGAATCCCACGAACAACCCGGGTAAGTTTAAAGACGGAATCGTCCCAGGTGAAGCCTCTAAATAGGAGCACAGCCTGGCTGACACTTTGATTGCAGCATTTTGAGTTAAGATTTGTCAGGGGAGCAGTCACTCAGAACTACCTGAGATGCTGTCTCCTGAACTCCAGTCCTTATTTTGCCCCAAACAAAACTTAACTCACAACTTTCAAGTTGTTCATCTTTTTAAGTCAGTCATGATCATCCATGACCAAGAGGGAAAGACATGAGGAATGGAAACAGTGATTACAACCCTTCAAAGTGAGCCAGTAAACCCTGAGGAAAAACCACCGGGAAGTCATCGGACTGCAGCCATTCCCTATAGTGAACCCTGAGAAGATTCAGAATTCAGGATTCCAGGCCTCGGATAGCCGAAGTAAATACCAAGGAATTAATTTTGGTATGCCCTGATTATTGCATCTTCCAACACATAGAAAAGCTCTAAATTTCTTAACTTGTGGTGCTGTCCTGTGGATTTGAAGTTCAATATTTCTGAGTGTACAGGTGTAAAATAAGACAGTTTCCAAAAGAGGAACAAAAAGAAGACAAACTGCAACTTTTGAAACGCTTGCAAGGATGGTGGACACCCCCAGAAAGATCCATGAGCTAGCCAAAACTGTAGTCACATTTTCTCCACAAGACTGGAGTGGACTTTGACTGTGGGAAATTGTTGCTGGGAGGAAAGCAATTCTGACTTCATGTTGCAAACTGTTTATTTGATTTGCTCTTTGTCACTTTTGTTATTATAATCATACAGAATGGTTTGTCTCAGAGAATCCTGCCCTCTGCCCCACTGTTAATTGAAAGTGCCTTTGTTCAGAACCCTGTCCACATGTGAATGGCAGGAAGGGAGAAATTAACACATCCTGCCAGAGGCTTGTCATTCAAGTTCTTTGTGAGATTAATGACATTTTTCTTTCGCTATCTTACCTTCCCCAGCATCTCCTACCTATAAAAGAACCTGACAACCAGACCCCAATAAGATGGTTATTTTGAGGTGCTAACCTGCCCTCTTCTGGGTTAGATGCTTTCCAAATAAAGTTGTTTTCCATGCCTCGCCCCTAAAAGAAAAGCTTCAATCATTTAACTGTCAGGAAATGAATCCCACGAACAACCCGGTAAGTTTAAAGACGGAATCGTCCCAGGTGAAGCCTCTAAATAGGAGCACAGCCTGGCTGACACTTTGATTGCAGCATTTTGAGTTAAGATTTGTCAGGGGAGCAGTCACTCAGAACTACCTGAGATGCTGTCTCCTGAACTCCAGTCCTTATTTTGCCCCAAACAAAACTTAACTCACAACTTTCAAGTTGTTCATCTTTTTAAGTCAGTCATGATCATCCATGACCAAGAGGGAAAGACATGAGGAATGGAAACAGTGATTACAACCCTTCAAAGTGAGCCAGTAAACCCTGAGGAAAAACCACCGGGAAGTCATCGGACTGCAGCCATTCCCTATAGTGAACCCTGAGAAGATTCAGAATTCAGGATTCCAGGCCTCGGATAGCCGAAGTAAATACCAAGGAATTAATTTTGGTATGCCCTGATTATTGCATCTTCCAACACATAGAAAAGCTCTAAATTTCTTAACTTGTGGTGCTGTCCTGTGGATTTGAAGTTCAATATTTCTGAGTGTACAGGTGTAAAATAAGACAGTTTCCAAAAGAGGAACAAAAAGAAGACAAACTGCAACTTTTGAAACGCTTGCAAGGATGGTGGACACCCCCAGAAAGATCCATGAGCTAGCCAAAACTGTAGTCACATTTTCTCCACAAGACTGGAGTGGACTTTGACTGTGGGAAATTGTTGCTGGGAGGAAAGCAATTCTGACTTCATGTTGCAAACTGTTTATTTGATTTGCTCTTTGTCACTTTTGTTATTATAATCATACAGAATGGTTTGTCTCAGAGAATCCTGCCCTCTGCCCCACTGTTAATTGAAAGTGCCTTTGTTCAGAACCCTGTCCACATGTGAATGGCAGGAAGGGAGAAATTAACACATCCCCTGCCAGAGGCTTGTCATTCAAGTTCTTTGTGAGATTAATGACATTTTTCTTTCGCTATCTTACCTTCCCCAGCATCTCCTACCTATAAAAGAACCTGACAACCAGACCCCAATAAGATGGTTATTTTGAGGTGCTAACCTGCCCTCTTCTGGGTTAGATGCTTTCCAAATAAAGTTGTTTTCCATGCCTCGCCCCCTAAAAAGAAAAGACTTGCCTAGAATCTTGATCTATGAAAACTGAAATAACTTGTGACATTTTAAAGAGCTAGGTGTGTAATAATCTGTTACTACCAATTGATAACAAACGTATGTGTGTGTGTTTATTTCAGGAATTGAAGAATGTACTCTTTGAAAGAGTTACATTGTCATTGATCAAGTTATTTGTTTATTTCCTTAAAAGGCTAAAATGTAATTGTCAACATTAAAAACACAACAAATATATTGACTCCTCAGTGATAGAGAAAGGCATCGTAAAATTCTGCATTTATTATGGAGTGATGTCATTTCGGATGTACTATCACAGAAATAGAAATTTCTAACAGTGTTATTGTCATGAAGAAATGTTTATTTCATCCATTTTGCAAACAAGCATGAGAATTTTTCACAAGATACATGTTTTAGAATGGAAAAGCCAAATCTTGAACTCTCTGGAAGCTGAAAAAATATTCTCTTGTTAGCTGGAACTTAGTCCATTTCTAATACACAAATTTCACTATATTTTTTAACATTGAGACCATGCTGAAAAGCCCCATTGGCTTTTTCCAAATATTCTGTTTGGAGGACTGTTTGGAAATTTCGTTGAGGGCAGACAATTTTTCAGTGAGTGCTACTCCATTAGAAAATATTCCAAGTACATTTCCTAGCATCATGGTTCCAAAAATAAAAGTATTTATAATTATCCACACATCTAACAATTTTTTTTTAACACCAATCCCTCTTTGACTATGACTTTCCAGTTATAAAACAGGAAAATATCATTCTGTCACATATTATTTATCTCTTTTGTATTATGGCAGATTGCTAAGAGAAGTTCATACTCTTATCATTGGTGGTGTCATCTGCCTATCTGCCACCTCGTCTACTCCTTGCAGTTCTCTCCTGGTATGTACAACTCTGATCTTATGCCTTGTACCACATGGCAACCCACTCCAGTATTCTGATCTAGAGAATTCCATGAACAGAAGTCTGGCAAGCTAGAGTCCATGGGATCAGAAAGAGTTGGACATGACAGATGACTAACTCACACAGTGATACTTGGTGAAGAGATTTTGTTGATAACAAATAGATCATCTTCATTGACCATGTTTGTCCTTTGCTTTTCACTAACTTTATGAACTCCTTAAAAATAATGTACCAGTCTTCCTTTTTGTTACAGGAAATGAAACTGAAAGATATTTTTATAGTTTTGGTCTCTACTTTGCCTTCTTACCTCTTCTCTTCCCTTTTAATTTCAACCTGGATATAGGGAAGTAGTAATGAACCTGAAGTTTCTATGAATTGTATCACTGATTTCATTGAAATGATCCATTGGGAATAATCGTTGTTGCTTGCAGATAGAACTAGGATTTCTTCTGGGTGAGCAAGAGGAGTACAACTGAATGAGCAAAGTGTCTTTAACCTTCTCATTGATCCTTCCTGGTATACCTTCTCATTGATCCTTCCTGGTATAAATATTCTTCCTTATCCCAGGTTAAAAGTGCCTCCTCTATCAATGTGTATAAACCTGAAATGAATAATTTGAAATAAATATACTTATTTGCTCATGGGAAGTAAATGACTAAATGGAAGCTATGTTTTACATTCTCTTCTGGGTGAAGAGGTTGTAAGGCTGTTGCCCCAAGGAGAGAAAGAAACTGACAGTCAATTCTTCTAAGCAGATGAATAATAGACCTCTTGATGAAAGAAAATTTGCTATTTTCTAATGGGAGAATCCCTTTTCATGAATATACGGGACTCATCTACTTAACTAGGTGCAGGGACCTTCCGCAGAAAGGGAAGGCAGCGGGATTGCCCCCTGCTGAACCGGGAGATCTCGGAGAGAGGCAAATCTTGGCTGCCCGCCCCGCAGCCCCCTGGCTCAGGAAGGGGGCAATCAGACGCGACAGGGGTTCCATCGAAGTAGTTCCGCTTTATTGAAGACGATCCACAGCTTTTATAGGCAAGTGAAGGGGGTTTTGCATGGGACTTCCTATAGATTACACCAATCAAGCTAAAGGCCAAGCAATCATTCACGAGCGCGGAAGCCGGGGGAACCAATCAGAAATTTTGACCATCAATTAACAATTTAGATCATGCCCTGCCTCTTCCTGTAGGCGCCATCTTAGCCGCAAACATGTGCTTAAGCTTCTTTAAACAATGTGCTTAAGTTTCCCTTCATTCCCACGTTCCTTCCTGTAGGCGCCATCTTAGCTCCAAGCTGAAACAATGTGCTTAAGCTTCTTTTCACTCCCACACCCCTTCCTGTAGGCACCATCTTAGCTCCAAGCTGAAACAATGTGCTTAAGCTTCCTTATGCTTGCAACGGTCCTCTTTCAATTCAGAGCCCCGCAACTAGGATTGTTGATGGTAGGCAAATCCGGAATCTTCAGACTCACCTGACGGAGTCCTCAGGGCTCCTGGAGAATGTTGCCTAATATATGTAACTAAGTATAAGATGAAGCTGTTTCAGGACAAAAATCACTCCTGCATTGATTGTATGTGCATGTGTTAAGTTGCTTCAGTTACATAGCCCAGGCTCCTTTGTCCATGGGATTCTCCAGGCAAAACTACAAGAGTCAATTTTTTTTAAGCTTTTATTTTACTTCTAACTTTTACAGAGTATTGTTGTTTACAATATGTATGTTCCCAGATTAGTCATATGTGTACCCCCCCCATCCCACCCCTCCAGACCATCACAGCACCCCTGAAGGATCCCCTTTTCTCACAGAGCAATGACTAGAGCTATTTTCTTCACTTATGATACTACAGGCCTTCATACTACTTCCTTTATGCCTCCCACCTTCTGTTCCTTCCCCACAATGTCCATATGTCCACTGTTCATGTCTGTTTCTCCATCACTTCACTGCATGTGCTGTTATCACCATCCTACTAGATTCCATATATATGTGTTAGTATACTGTACTTGTCCTTCTCTTTTTGACTGGCTTCACTTTTTATGATAGGTTCTAGATCCAGCCACCTGATTAGGGCTGATGCTTCTGCATTTCTCTTTACAGCTGTGTAGTATTCCATTGTATATATGTACCAGAGCTTTTTGTATCCATTTCAGTTCTATTGTATAGAGAGCTACAATGAACGATGGGTAAACCAATCAAGCTAAAGGCCAAGCAATCATTCACGAGCGAAGCCGGGGGAACCAATCAGAAATTTTGACCATCAATTAACAATTTAGATCATGCCCTGCCTCTTCCTGTAGGCGCCATCTTAGCCGCAAACATGTGCTTAAGCTTCTTTAAACAATGTGCTTAAGTTTCCCTTCATTCCCACGTTCCTTCCTGTAGGCGCCATCTTAGCTCCAAGCTGAAACAATGTGCTTAAGCTTCTTTTCACTCCCACACCCCTTCCTGTAGGCACCATCTTAGCTCCAAGCTGAAACAATGTGCTTAAGCTTCCTTATGCTTGCAACGGTCCTCTTTCAATTCAGAGCCCCGCAACTAGGATTGTTGATGGTAGGCAAATCCGGAATCTTCAGACTCACCTGACGGGAGTCCTCAGGGCTCCCTGGAGAATGTTGCCTAATATATGTAACTAAGTATAAGATGAAGCTGTTTCAGGACAAAAATCACTCCTGCATTGATTGTATGTGCATGTGTTAAGTTGCTTCAGTTACATAGCCCAGGCTCCTTTGTCCATGGGATTCTCCAGGCAAAACTACAAGAGTCAATTTTTTTTAAGCTTTTATTTTACTTCTAACTTTTACAGAGTATTGTTGTTTACAATATGTATGTTCCCAGATTAGTCATATGTGTACCCCCCCCATCCCACCCCTCCAGACCATCACAGCACCCCTGAAGGATCCCCTTTTCTCACAGAGCAATGACTAGAGCTATTTTCTTCACTTATGATACTACAGGCCTTCATACTACTTCCTTTATGCCTCCCACCTTCTGTTCCTTCCCCACAATGTCCATATGTCCACTGTTCATGTCTGTTTCTCCATCACTTCACTGCATGTGCTGTTATCACCATCCTACTAGATTCCATATATATGTGTTAGTATACTGTACTTGTCCTTCTCTTTTTGACTGGCTTCACTTTTTATGATAGGTTCTAGATCCAGCCACCTGATTAGGGCTGATGCTTCTGCATTTCTCTTTACAGCTGTGTAGTATTCCATTGTATATATGTACCAGAGCTTTTGTATCCATTCAGTCGTCGATGGGCGTCTAGGTTGCTTCCATGTTCTGGCTATTGTATAGAGAGCTACAATGAACATTGGAATACAGGTGTTTCTTTCAGATTTGATTTCATCAGGGTATAAACCTAAGAGTGGGATTGCTGGGTCATATGATGCTTCTATTTTTAGTTTTTTAAGAAATCTCTGTACTGTCTTCCATAGCGGCTATATCAATTGACATTCCCACCAGCAATGCAAGAGTGTTCCCTTTTCTCTGCACCCTCTCCAGCATTTATTGTCTAGGAGTTAATTTTATAGGTAGAATTCTGAAGTGAAAAAAAAAAGTTACCATTCATTCCTGGTGAAAATAGATCTTGATACAACTAAGTTTTAAATCTGAAGGTTGTTATTTTTCTTAACTAGACTTAATTTGCCACTGAAATATTAAGTTCTTGCTCTAAGGTGAGACAAGTCACAAGACTACATCCATATTCCCACAAAATATTTGCATCGACTTACATGAAACCCATTGTACTCTGAGTGGAAATTAATTACAATGTATCAGAGAGTAAAGTTATTTCCCTTGGATTAAATTTCTAAACTATTAAAAAAATTTTAAGACTATCAGCCGTAATAAATAATTTCTCTACTTTTAGTTTTGCTTTCTTAATTCTCTTTGGTTTATATGTGTATATATATATATATATATATATATATATATATATACTTTATTTATTTATTTTTGGGAGGTGGGATGGGGGGGGAGGGGGTGGGCGGGCCATTTCTATTGGTCTTTCTGTTTATCTATTTTCATCCATCTTTTTTCTTTTGGCCCATGTGGGCCTCCCATCGCAGTGGCCTCTGTTGTTGCAGAGCACCGGCTCTGGGCGCATGCACTCCAGAGCTTCGGCTCAGTAATTGTACACATCGGTCCAGCCGCTCCACGACATGTGGTATCTTCCCAGGCCTGGGATCGAACCTATGCCCCTTGCACTGCAAGCCAGTGTCCTTACCCACTGGACCACCAGGGAAGCTCCTCTCTTTGGGTTTTATTTTGTTGTCTGTATCTGTTTATTGGCCAACAGAAATTATTCTCTGCCTCTCATGAGTAAACCTTTGATATTTATAGAAATGCAAGGGTAAAGGTTATAATTATTATGTAATATTGGCAAACGGCCATTTTATAACAATGCACAAAAACATATGATGGAATTTTGAATAATAATTTTCCAATAAATTCTATAATTTGCAAAAAACATAAAGACAACATTTGGAAAATGAAAGCATCCATCTGTTATATTAACTTCTTCCGTTATTAAACTTCAAAAATTGTCTCACAAAAAATATTAACTCTTTTATAGTTGTATTGCAGAAAATAGAGCAATTTAAGGAAGTAAGGATTTCTTTAATGTTTTATAAGATTAGTCAATAATCAAAAACTACCTTTCCTTTTTAGAAGACTAAATAATAAAAACAAGTACAAATGAGTATGAATGGTTCAGCTGGAGAAATGGCTTTGGGATAAAACTTACATTTGAAAAAGCCCATGAGACAAGTCACAAGACTACATCCATATTCCCACAAAATATTTGCATCGACTTACATGAAACCCATTGTACTCTGAGTGGAAATTAATTACAATGTATCAGAGAGTAAAGTTATTTCCCTTGGATTAAATTTCTAAACTATTAAAAAAATTTTAAGACTATCAGCCGTAATAAATAATTTCTCTACTTTTAGTTTTGCTTTCTTAATTCTCTTTGGTTTATATGTGTATATATATATGTATATATATATATATATATATATACTTTATTTATTTATTTTTGGGAGGGGGTGGGATGGGGAGGGAGGGGGTGGGCGGGCCATTTCTATTGGTCTTTCTGTTTATCTATTTTCATCCATCTTTTTTCTTTTGGCCCATGTGGGCCTCCCATCGCAGTGGCCTCTGTTGTTGCAGAGCACCGGCTCTGGGCGCATGCACTCCAGAGCTTCGGCTCAGTAATTGTACACATCGGTCCAGCCGCTCCACGACATGTGGTATCTTCCCAGGCCTGGGATCGAACCTATGCCCCTTGCACTGCAAGCCAGTGTCCTTACCCACTGGACCACCAGGGAAGCTCCTCTCTTTGGGTTTTATTTTGTTGTCTGTATCTGTTTATTGGCCAACAGAAATTATTCTCTGCCTCTCATGAGTAAACCTTTGATATTTATAGAAATGCAAGGGTAAAGGTTATAATTATTATGTAATATTGGCAAACGGCCATTTTATAACAATGCACAAAAACATATGATGGAATTTTGAATAATAATTTTCCAATAAATTCTATAATTTGCAAAAAACATAAAGACAACATTTGGAAAATGAAAGCATCCATCTGTTATATTAACTTCTTCCGTTATTAAACTTCAAAAATTGTCTCACAAAAAATATTAACTCTTTTATAGTTGTATTGCAGAAAATAGAGCAATTTAAGGAAGTAAGGATTTCTTTAATGTTTTATAAGATTAGTCAATAATCAAAAACTACCTTTCCTTTTTAGAAGACTAAATAATAAAAACAAGTACAAATGAGTATGAATGGTTCAGCTGGAGAAATGGCTTTGGGGAGAAGGCAATCAGTGACCAAATCCTCAATCAATTACTCATTAAATTACACATATTTGTTTCAAGAATACATACTTTATTCAAAGTTTTCCTAACCATACAGTGTAAAAAGTGTTCTTGTGTGCTAATTTCCAGTTGTCTATCTGTTATTCTGTATTGTTTCCCCAGTGGATTTCACAGTATTTGAAATGAAGTTTTCTATGTATGTGCTTATAGGCAGTACTTCATCTCTCCACAATAGATCCTCCACCAGGAGAGGGTTACCATGTGTCTTGTACCCTGGTTTTATCCTCATTGCCTAAAGCAGTCTCTGACTCATAGGAAAGATCCAATTCTTCCATCTTAAAGGAATATGTAAGTAAATAGGTAAAAAATATAAAATACCTTATTCTTTGAACTGGTGTCACATGCATTTTTAATGCTTAAAACTTTATAACTACATGTCACAATGCACTTATTCATAAGTATAGTGTACATCTTGTGTTATCTCAAGGTACCTATACATGTAATTTTAGCCAGTAGCTGTACTGTTATATATTTCATAAGCTGATGACAGCTTGATTACTGTGACCTTTAATAAGGAAAAATAAGAAAAAGTAAGTACTGTAAAAATTTGAACTCATTAGAGCAAGAGAATCTTATTTCTAAGCAGGAACCTTTTTTTGTGTATGTAAAATGTTACTCAAAAATAGCTATTTTTAAGACTATCAACTAAGGGAGAAAACTCAGGAATGAAAATCTTGCTTCCCTCCCTTTATTAACTTTCTAATAATAATTTTCCAATAAATTCTATAATTTGCAAAAAACATAAAGACAACATTTGGAAAATGAAAGCATCCATCTGTTATATTAACTTCTTCCGTTATTAAACTTCAAAAATTGTCTCACAAAAAATATTAACTCTTTTATAGTTGTATTGCAGAAAATAGAGCAATTTAAGGAAGTAAGGATTTCTTTAATGTTTTATAAGATTAGTCAATAATCAAAAACTACCTTTCCTTTTTAGAAGACTAAATAATAAAAACAAGTACAAATGAGTATGAATGGTTCAGCTGGAGAAATGGCTTTGGGGAGAAGGCAATCAGTGACCAAATCCTCAATCAATTACTCATTAAATTACACATATTTGTTTCAAGAATACATACTTTATTCAAAGTTTTCCTAACCATACAGTGTAAAAAGTGTTCTTGTGTGCTAATTTCCAGTTGTCTATCTGTTATTCTGTATTGTTTCCCCAGTGGATTTCACAGTATTTGAAATGAAGTTTTCTATGTATGTGCTTATAGGCAGTACTTCATCTCTCCACAATAGATCCTCCACCAGGAGAGGGTTACCATGTGTCTTGTACCCTGGTTTTATCCTCATTGCCTAAAGCAGTCTCTGACTCATAGGAAAGATCCAATTCTTCCATCTTAAAGGAATATGTAAGTAAATAGGTAAAAAATATAAAATACCTTATTCTTTGAACTGGTGTCACATGCTTTTTTAATGCTTAAAACTTTATAACTACATGTCACAATGCACTTATTCATAAGTATAGTGTACATCTTGTGTTATCTCAAGGTACCTATACATGTAATTTTAGCCAGTAGCTGTACTGTTATATATTTCATAAGCTGATGACAGCTTGATTACTGTGACCTTTAATAAGGAAAAATAAGAAAAAGTAAGTACTGTAAAAATTTGAACTCATTAGAGCAAGAGAATCTTATTTCTAAGCGGGAAACCCTTTTTTTGTGTATGTAAATGTTACTCAAAAATAGCTATTTTTAAGACTATCAACTAAGGGAGAAAACTCAGGAATTAAAATCTTGCTTCCCTCCCTTTATTAACTTTCTAATGGAAGGGCAAAGCACTTGGATTACTTCTCTGAAGTTAAAAAACATTCAAGTATTTTAAAGGAATTATTATCATCCTCCAAGAGGCCAATTCTGGATTTTTAAAGCATGAGCAAAAGTTATTCAGCAAGTAGAAAAATTTCAGACACACAATATCTAACTGACGTTTTTCTCTAGATTAGGAAGTTAATGCAAATGAGATCATAGCTTGAACAAGCTTTGGGGAATGAAGAGGCTGTCCAAGAGAGTCAACAACGGTGAACCTCCTGCAATAGGAAAGGTTTCAATTTTGCCATTTTCTAAACACAGAAAAATGTATCCCTCCAATTCAGAATATTGAATGTCTTATGGAAAGTGAAAGGTCATTTGTAACTGTCCAAAGGATTGATGGAGTTGAGATACCTCCTTGACCTTCACCCTGCACTCATAAAGAATAGTTTCAGATGACAGAGCATCAGGCAAGTTTTCAGAAAATGTCTTTTCTTCTTTTATAGTACATAGCAAGATTGTTGCCTGATATTTTCTTTCATAATTGTATGTCAAGATTTAATTATCTTGTATCATCCCTCATTAGAAGCTAACTGTCATCTAATGCTGCTTAGCAATGTCTGTGATTTGGACTAATTCAAGCTTTTCTATCTGCTTTTCACCATTGTTTTCCATCTCAGTTTCTACAGTAATTGCTTTGGAGGTCTCACAAACCATGTCAAGGTCATCCTTTACAAATACTATCCACTACACCCCCTGCAACATATACATACCCCAATTAATTATTGTCGATTAAGGCTACATATTATTAAAACCACTTACTTTTTAAAAATTTTTAATTCAAAGGAATTTTTATCTTACTTACCATGTAATTTTAGCCAGTAGCTGTACTGTTATATATTTCATAAGCTGATGACAGCTTGATTACTGTGACCTTTAATAAGGAAAAATAAGAAAAAGTAAGTACTGTAAAAATTTGAACTCATTAGAGCAAGAGAATCTTATTTCTAAGCAGGAACCTTTTTTTGTGTATGTAAAATGTTACTCAAAAATAGCTATTTTTAGGACTATCAACTAAGGGAGAAAACTCAGGAATTAAAATCTTGCTTCCCTCCCTTTATTAACTTTCTAATGGAAGGGCAAAGCACTTGGATTACTTCTCTGAAGTTAAAAAACATTCAAGTATTTTAAAGGAATTATTATCATCCTCCAAGAGGCCAATTCTGGATTTTTAAAGCATGAGCAAAAGTTATTCAGCAAGTAGAAAAATTTCAGACACACAATATCTAACTGACGTTTTTCTCTAGATTAGGAAGTTAATGCAAATGAGATCATAGCTTGAACAAGCTTTGGGGAATGAAGAGGCTGTCCAAGAGAGTCAACAACGGTGAACCTCCTGCAATAGGAAAGGTTTCAATTTTGCCATTTTCTAAACACAGAAAAATGTATCCCTCCAATTCAGAATATTGAATGTCTTATGGAAAGTGAAAGGTCATTTGTAACTGTCCAAAGGATTGATGGAGTTGAGATACCTCCTTGACCTTCACCCTGCACTCATAAAGAATAGTTTCAGATGACAGAGCATCAGGCAAGTTTTCAGAAAATGTCTTTTCTTCTTTTATAGTACATAGCAAGATTGTTGCCTGATATTTTCTTTCATAATTGTATGTCAAGATTTAATTATCTTGTATCATCCCTCATTAGAAGCTAACTGTCATCTAATGCTGCTTAGCAATGTCTGTGATTTGGACTAATTCAAGCTTTTCTATCTGCTTTTCACCATTGTTTTCCATCTCAGTTTCTACAGTAATTGCTTTGGAGGTCTCACAAACCATGTCAAGGTCATCCTTTACAAATACTATCCACTACACCCCCTGCAACATATACATACCCCAATTAATTATTGTCGATTAAGGCTACATATTATTAAAACCACTTACTTCACTGTAATTCAGGGATTTTTTTATCTTTATGACTTAATTAAAGGAAACAAAAATTTTAGTGCCACTATTAAAAATACAGTAATAGTGGGTTTTACCTCTATACTAATAGCTGTTAAATTAGTGTGTGGGTTTCTGTGTTCACCATGTTTGTCAGTTGTAAAATTTCTTTGACCTAGAATTGTTTTATGATCTCTAATCTTGGGATTTGCGTAAGAGAAAATATAGCAATACTGTGTGATATTCTCTATGCAAAATGATGCCACTGACACACTGTATGGATAGCATGTGCTTCCAGCTGTTTTACTCATAATAATGATGGATTTGAGCTGATCCTATTGTCATTTAAGCTCCCTTTATATTCAACTTGTACAGGGCAGCATCCTCTTAACTGTGCTCCTTGTCACTAGTGTTATCCAACTCAAATTTTCAGTGAATCCTTCTCATAGAATAAAGAGAATGATATAGAAATGATCTGAGAATATTCTAGAAATGAGAGAATGCAAAAACAGAAGGCAATCAAAATCCCAGGAAAATGAAAAAGCAAAGAGGTTAAAGGAAATGAATGGCAATTCTTGGCTTTGAAATATTAAATAGTCACAGTTATCCAAATGTTTATTTCCAGCTATTTGAAGAACCTATAGATTAAGCATAAAATTAATTATAGTGGCTAAACAAATACTAAAAATGCAAAGGTAAATACCAATATGCTTAAATGTCATTGTTTTAGCAATAGGAAAGCTAGTTGTTATTTTCTTTATACTGCAAAGTTGAGAATCAAAAGATAATGCGTATGCATGAAGAAACAAGTGTTAATATTTCCCAACTGAGAGATGGAAAACGTGCTAAAACAATATTGTGAGGAATAGAAAAAGAGAGGGGAATTGGCAATGTCTGTGATTTGGACTAATTCAAGCTTTTCTATCTGCTTTTCACCATTGTTTTCCATCTCAGTTTCTACAGTAATTGCTTTGGAGGTCTCACAAACCATGTCAAGGTCATCCTTTACAAATACTATCCACTACACCCCCTGCAACATATACATACCCCAATTAATTATTGTCGATTAAGGCTACATATTATTAAAACCACTTACTTCACTGTAATTCAGGGATTTTTTTATCTTTATGACTTAATTAAAGGAAACAAAAATTTTAGTGCCACTATTAAAAATACAGTAATAGTGGGTTTTACCTCTATACTAATAGCTGTTAAATTAGTGTGTGGGTTTCTGTGTTCACCATGTTTGTCAGTTGTAAAATTTCTTTGACCTAGAATTGTTTTATGATCTCTAATCTTGGGATTTGCGTAAGAGAAAATATAGCAATACTGTGTGATATTCTCTATGCAAAATGATGCCACTGACACACTGTATGGATAGCATGTGCTTCCAGCTGTTTTACTCATAATAATGATGGATTTGAGCTGATCCTATTGTCATTTAAGCTCCCTTTATATTCAACTTGTACAGGGCAGCATCCTCTTAACTGTGCTCCTTGTCACTAGTGTTATCCAACTCAAATTTTCAGTGAATCCTTCTCATAGAATAAAGAGAATGATATAGAAATGATCTGAGAATATTCTAGAAATGAGAGAATGCAAAAACAGAAGGCAATCAAAATCCCAGGAAAATGAAAAAGCAAAGAGGTTAAAGGAAATGAATGGCAATTCTTGGCTTTGAAATATTAAATAGTCACAGTTATCCAAATGTTTATTTCCAGCTATTTGAAGAACCTATAGATTAAGCATAAAATTAATTATAGTGGCTAAACAAATACTAAAAATGCAAAGGTAAATACCAATATGCTTAAATGTCATTGTTTTAGCAATAGGAAAGCTAGTTGTTATTTTCTTTATACTGCAAAGTTGAGAATCAAAAGATAATGCGTATGCATGAAGAAACAAGTGTTAATATTTCCCAACTGAGAGATGGAAAACGTGCTAAAACAATATTGTGAGGAATAGAAAAAGAGAGGGGAATTGGCAAAATAAATTAAACCTTCATCTATCACATCGAGATGCCTACTAATTAAAATATATATTTGTTACATTTAACGTAGCTCTATAAAAACTTAGAAGAATTAAAATATTACCATTTTAAAGATATTATCTCCAGGGAATGAACAAATATTTGCTAAATGAACCAAAAATTTCTTTGGTTCAAAATTTCTTTTTTCTCTGGGAAATATTTTTTACTGTGAGCCCTGTCATGCTTTCTGAAAATTGTGAATTGCTTATATAAATATGCTACAAAAGGAATATAGTTTCTCCTAATAAGAATAATAATGAGATGTATTGATTTTGAACAGAACACAGGAAAATTGAAAGCTGAAAACAAAAGTATTTACATGGGTCTTGGGCTGCATTAAAGAATTAAGGAAGTAGTAAAAGGTGGTGCTGAAAAAAAATTTTAGATAAAGACTAAACTCAGTGAAGTGAGGTGGCAGCAATGCATGTCTTCAAAACAAAAACCTAAAGCATAGAGCTTTAACCAAGTGTCACCAACTATTTGACCATGGTTTTACTATATAGTTAAGTGCAGTATAATCTATTCAAAGTGTCAACACAAAAGATATCATTGATAATTCTCAGTTGTTGTAGAGTTGTAAGAGAATGATATCAAGAGAAGTAAGAAGATATTTTAATTTTTAACCGTACCTCTATGGTCCACTTTTTACCTTAGAATAATTGAGAACCCTTATAATACTTTTCAACTATTTTGTACCTTTATCTACCACTTCAGCATTTGACCATAACAACAACAACAAAATTGTAAATTTTAGCATTATTTGGTGGGATGATATGACAAAGTAAAAATAATTTTAGTACATTCTAAAGTCTAATATGATAATGTCCACAATAGATATATTTTTGCATTTTACACCTCTAACAATAGTGTCTCTTGTTTTTTACCCAATTCATTTTACTCATAGTACTCATATAAGAGTCATCTTTTTTCTACCTCTTTTTATTATATTCTTCTTCATTCTTTTTGTTCAAAATGCACGTGTGAACTTTAAAAGCTCCTTTCTATCCAATCAGTGGTTCATAAAAGTGTCTTAAGAATTCTAGTCTGTACCACTGAAAGAACTGTCCCCATGAGTGTCTAAGAATACAAAGCTTTTTAGAAATCATGTCTTCATATGCCATCCCTTTTGGTCCCTGTCATCATCAGTCAATGAAATATGTAATAATGTGTATTTATTTTCAATACTTTACAGTTTACTAGCACACTTTGACATACCATTTTAGGTTGAGCTGTGTTTCCCTTAAGTTTGTATGATTAAAGGCTAGCCCCTTGTCTTGTGGCTCAGATGGTAGGGAATCAGCCTGCATTGTGGAAGACCTGGATTCTATCCCAGAACTGGGAAGATCCTTGGAGAAGGGAATGGCTAACACTCAAGTATTCTTGCCAGGAGAATTTCATGGAAAGAGGAGCCTGGTGGACTACAGTCCATGGGGTCACAAAGAGTTGGATATGACCGAGTGACTAACATTTTCACTAAATTTGTACGGTTAAGGCCTCACCCCCTGTACCACAGAGTGTAACCATATTTGGAACCAGTGTCTTTACAGAAGTAATCAATGATCAGTATAGGTGGGTCCTAGTTCAAAATGACCTAAGTCCCTACAAAAATGAAAAATTTGGACACAGATATACAGAAAGAAGGCTTCCCAGTTTACTATATAGTTAAGTGCAGTATAATCTATTCAAAGTGTCAACACAAAAGATATCATTGATAATTCTCAGTTGTTGTAGAGTTGTAAGAGAATGATATCAAGAGAAGTAAGAAGATATTTTAATTTTTAACCGTACCTCTATGGTCCACTTTTTACCTTAGAATAATTGAGAACCCTTATAATACTTTTCAACTATTTTGTACCTTTATCTACCACTTCAGCATTTGACCATAACAACAACAACAAAATTGTAAATTTTAGCATTATTTGGTGGGATGATATGACAAAGTAAAAATAATTTTAGTACATTCTAAAGTCTAATATGATAATGTCCACAATAGATATATTTTTGCATTTTACACCTCTAACAATAGTGTCTCTTGTTTTTTACCCAATTCATTTTACTCATAGTACTCATATAAGAGTCATCTTTTTTCTACCTCTTTTTATTATATTCTTCTTCATTCTTTTTGTTCAAAATGCACGTGTGAACTTTAAAAGCTCCTTTCTATCCAATCAGTGGTTCATAAAAGTGTCTTAAGAATTCTAGTCTGTACCACTGAAAGAACTGTCCCCATGAGTGTCTAAGAATACAAAGCTTTTTAGAAATCATGTCTTCATATGCCATCCCTTTTGGTCCCTGTCATCATCAGTCAATGAAATATGTAATAATGTGTATTTATTTTCAATACTTTACAGTTTACTAGCACACTTTGACATACCATTTTAGGTTGAGCTGTGTTTCCCTTAAGTTTGTATGATTAAAGGCTAGCCCCTTGTCTTGTGGCTCAGATGGTAGGGAATCAGCCTGCATTGTGGAAGACCTGGATTCTATCCCAGAACTGGGAAGATCCTTGGAGAAGGGAATGGCTAACACTCAAGTATTCTTGCCAGGAGAATTTCATGGAAAGAGGAGCCTGGTGGACTACAGTCCATGGGGTCACAAAGAGTTGGATATGACCGAGTGACTAACATTTTCACTAAATTTGTACGGTTAAGGCCTCACCCCCTGTACCACAGAGTGTAACCATATTTGGAACCAGTGTCTTTACAGAAGTAATCAATGATCAGTATAGGTGGGTCCTAGTTCAAAATGACCTAAGTCCCTACAAAAATGAAAAATTTGGACACAGATATACAGAAAGAAGGGCTTCCCATGTGACACTGGTGGTAAAGAACCTGCCTGTCAATGCAGGAGATGGAAGAGATGTGGATTTGATAGCCGGGTTGGGAAGATACCCTGGAGAAAGGAATGGCAACCCACTGCAGTATTCTTGCCTGGAGAATTCCATGGGCAAAGGAGCCTGGAGGGCTAGAGCCAAACGTGACTGAAATGACTTAGCATGCATGCATGTACAGACAGATAGAAGATGATAAATATAGCCACAGGAAAAATATAGTCATGTATAAGACAAGGAGAAAGGCCTAGAATGTATCATTCCCTTACAGTTCTCAGAATAAACCAGTCCTGCCAATACCTTGATCTTGGACTTCTAGGTTCCAGAACTGTGACACAATAAATTTCTGTTGTCTAAGTCACCCAAGTTGCGGTGTTTTGTTAAAACAGATCTAGAATACTAACACTTACACTCACATTAGATTATTTCTTGTCCATCATGCCTTCCATTGCAATTTTTTATTAAAATATAAGAAGAAAGTACCTACTAGTAATTTTTTAAACAAATCCTTTATTTGCTCTTTTGATTCCTTCTGCCCCAAATTTCTTACCTTATATTTTCCTTTATTTTGACTTCAAAGCTATTTTCTTTTTTCTTCTTTAATTTTAGAAAAGCTTTTAGGAAAACCATTTTAGGAGAGGTTTCTGTTTTTCTACAAATATTAATAATAAGAAAGATGAAAACCTGGCATTATTGTCTTCATGAAAGTCTTATGGTAATGCCACAACTTTTGAAAATATGCTATGAATGTAGAGAACTCTTTCTCATAGAAAAAAAAGATTAAAAAATTAAAGACTACTATATGTAAAATAGATAACAAATAAGGATCTATTGTATAGCACAGGGAACTCTTCAGTACTCTATAATGACCTATATCTGAAAATAATCTTATAAGAGTGAATATATGTGCAGCTATAACTGATTCATTTTGGTGTACAGTAGAATCTAACACAACGCTTTAATTCAATAATCAATTGATTCAATAATCAATATTGTTTTAATTAAAGAGAAATAAAACAAACCCCTACTTGTTGGAAAAACTCTGTTGTTAAAATGGGGAAGAAGGGAAATTATTTGGACAGGATGCACCAACATATTAGGAAAGAGTGAAGCAGGATATATACATTAGGCTTTCTAAAGGAGTCCATTTTTAATAATGCATGCACAGGTAGGCTTTGCACAAGCTCAAAGAGCTTCACACGCCTCTCCCATCTCTTCATTTCCATCCCGCTCATATTGCTCAACTCTGCTTATGAAAGACTTTCTATTCTCTATGAGAATAGAATTCTTTCTATTCTCCATGGGTAAGATTTCTTTCAGAAAATTGTCCTGTCCCCCAAAACAAATTCACTGTTTGTGCACAGTCCCAAATTCACTGCCTTTTACAGACTCAGGATTACCTCCATGGAAGCATCATAGAACTCCACACTAAGGGCCCCTTCAGACTCATCTTACGCTGCTCTCCACTTTCCCATCTCTTCTTTAGCCTTTGTTCAGCCTCATTTCAACAATTTATCTCTACTTAATGTTCTGTGGTGACCTGAATGGGAAAGAAATCCAAAAGCGAAAGAATATGTATATGTATGGCTGATTTATTTTACTGTACAGTAAAAATGAACACAATAGTGTAAAGCAAATATACTCCAATAAAAAATAATCTAATAAAATTGAAAATGAGCAAATAAATTTTTCAGGAACAATTAAGTCATGATATATGCCTAGAACTGATACGTATCTCTTCACTTAGACAATTGCTATGCATCTTTTAGTTCTCAGTGCAACTATTGCTCTTCAATAAGCTCTCCTTGACCTATCCCCTTCCCAATAGCAGGTAAGTCCTCCCATTATATATTTTCATAGACCTCTCTGCTTCTCTTTCACTGAACAGATAGAATTATTTATTTAACCTTATAAATTTTATTATTTTATTTTTAATTGTGGATAAAAATTTTATCAAGTACAGTTTATCATTTTACTGACTTTTCAGTGTATATTTGAAAAACGTCTTTATTTTCTGCTTGATATCAGTTATGTGTGGCTGGAGTTGTTTATTTACAACAGTATTCCTAGAACCTATCATAGGTGACACTTTATTGTTTAAGAAGTATTTGTTGAATAAATACATCTTTACAGATGTGCTCTGTTTCAACCTTGATGACAAGAAATGTGTGCTTAGCAACCATCAATGACTGACACAAATACTTAGATCAAGAAGTGTTTGAAAGAAAGTGAAAATCACTCAGTTATATCCAACTGTTTGGGATCCATAGATGAGCCATGGCATTCTCCAGGCAAGAATAGTGGAGTGGGTAGTCTTTTCCTTCACCAAGGAATCTTCCCAACCCAGGGATTGAACCCAGGTCTCCTGCATTGCAGGTGGATTCTTTACCATTTGAGTCACCTAAAAAGCCCAAGAATAATGGGCTGGATAGCCTCCCTTCTCCAAGGAATCTTCCTTACCCAGGAATTGATCCAGGTTCTCCTGCATTGCAGGCAGATTCTTTACCAGCTGAGCTACAAGGGGATCCCTAAAAGCATTTGAGAAATCACATATTGATTCAATATATATTTTGAGTATTTATAATAATGCAGATATGAGATCTAGCTCTGTAGATACTTCTATGAATAAGTCAAAATCCTTACCTCTTAAAATTTAAAACCATGTAGATTGACAGGATAGATAAACAAGTAAATAAGTGCAAGGGAAAACAGCTTAGGGATCTGATATACAATAACTAGATAAGACTAAGCTCATGGCCACTGTATTAGCTTGGTTTGCTATAACAAAATACAGCAAATACTTATTTATTTGTCACAGTCAGGGAGACAGGAAAGTTTGAAAAACACACCCTGAGTCTGATGAGGATCTACTTCTTGGTAGGTATATAGCTACCTTCTAAGGTTCACATGGCTGGGGGAGAGAGAGAACTAACTCCCTTCTCTTCAGTTCAGCCAGTCAGACATGCCTGGCTTTGTGACCCCATGGATTACAGACAAATGCCAGGCTTCCCTGCCCTTCACCATCTCCACTAAGCCCACCATGAGGGCTCCACCTTCATGACCTAATTACCTCTCAAAGGCTTCAACATATCATTTTACTGACTTTTCAGTGTATATTTGAAAAACGTCTTTATTTTCTGCTTGATATCAGTTATGTGTGGCTGGAGTTGTTTATTTACAACAGTATTCCTAGAACCTATCATAGGTGACACTTTATTGTTTAAGAAGTATTTGTTGAATAAATACATCTTTACAGATGTGCTCTGTTTCAACCTTGATGACAAGAAATGTGTGCTTAGCAACCATCAATGACTGACACAAATACTTAGATCAAGAAGTGTTTGAAAGAAAGTGAAAATCACTCAGTTATATCCAACTGTTTGGGATCCATAGATGAGCCATGGCATTCTCCAGGCAAGAATAGTGGAGTGGGTAGTCTTTTCCTTCACCAAGGAATCTTCCCAACCCAGGGATTGAACCCAGGTCTCCTGCATTGCAGGTGGATTCTTTACCATTTGAGTCACCTAAAAAGCCCAAGAATAATGGGCTGGATAGCCTCCCTTCTCCAAGGAATCTTCCTTACCCAGGAATTGATCCAGGTTCTCCTGCATTGCAGGCAGATTCTTTACCAGCTGAGCTACAAGGGGATCCCTAAAAGCATTTGAGAAATCACATATTGATTCAATATATATTTTGAGTATTTATAATAATGCAGATATGAGATCTAGCTCTGTAGATACTTCTATGAATAAGTCAAAATCCTTACCTCTTAAAATTTAAAACCATGTAGATTGACAGGATAGATAAACAAGTAAATAAGTGCAAGGGAAAACAGCTTAGGGATCTGATATACAATAACTAGATAAGACTAAGCTCATGGCCACTGTATTAGCTTGGTTTGCTATAACAAAATACAGCAAATACTTATTTATTTGTCACAGTCAGGGAGACAGGAAAGTTTGAAAAACACACCCTGAGTCTGATGAGGATCTACTTCTTGG
This sequence comes from Tragulus kanchil, assembly GCA_022376925.1. Lineage (NCBI taxonomy): Eukaryota > Metazoa > Chordata > Mammalia > Artiodactyla > Tragulidae > Tragulus > Tragulus kanchil. The sequence goes on along the minus strand of JAIOJX010000002.1, from coordinate 87,291,253 downwards.
TAGGTATATAGCTACCTTCTAAGGTTCACATGGCTGGGGGAGAGAGAGAACTAACTCCCTTCTCTTCAGTTCAGCCAGTCAGACATGCCTGGCTTTGTGACCCCATGGATTACAGACAAATGCCAGGCTTCCCTGCCCTTCACCATCTCCACTAAGCCCACCATGAGGGCTCCACCTTCATGACCTAATTACCTCTCAAAGGCTTCAACATACAAATTTTTTAAGACACAAAAAAATTCAGTCCATAGCAGGACCCAATTAATATTTATTGAAAGATGAATGGTTACATACGGCATTGGAAAGGAAGGGTCCTCTGAGGAGACAAAATTTAAGACAGAGCTAAGAAATTAACCCCAGAAATGAAGTCAGCTATGGCGAGAGTAAAACAAGATTCACACAGAGAAAAGCTTAAGTTTATAGGTGCTTGGGTAGAAAATAACAGGATGTGTGCAAGCAATATAAAGGGAGCCAATGAAGCTGAATTCAGATGGTATAATATGAATGTGGAAAATTAGGTAACAGTTAAATTACCTATGGACTCATAGGCCACTGCAGAGAGGCTGGAAGGATATCATTTGATGCCTGTGTCTGGGTTAGATAGAATAATGGAAGCTGAAGCTTAACAGAACTGACTTGTGTGTGTGTGCTTCATCACTCAGTTGTGTGCAACTCTTTGCGAAGCTATAGACTGAAGCCTGCAAGACTCTTCTGTTCATAGAATTTTCCAGGAAAAGATACTGGAGTGGGTTGCCATTGCTTTCTCCAAGGAATCTTCCCAACCTAAGGATTAAACTGACATCTCTTGTATTGGCAAGGCAGATTCTTTAGCACCCACACCACTTGGGGAGCCTCACAAAACTATGATAGTGTTGGTCTAAGCTCTCCAATTTAAATTCATTGTCTACTCCACTTTTCTATGGCCCTTATATATACTATGACTGATTACAGTATGCTGCAGTGGAAAGCCCACTGAGCTGGGTTGAAGGAAATCTTTTGTGGCAAGATCCTCACAACTAGCTTAAAAGCTAATTAAATAGCTCATAGAGAACTAATTAAAGGAAAAAATTTATCTAACCTCTCTAAGGTTTAGCCGTCTAAACTGCAACATTAGAAACTTAGAACTAATAAGCTTTAATATTATCTGCAAACAAACAATTTAATGTACAAAGTACCAATTGAGAGCAATTGAAACCATCCTCTCTTCATGTTGTGCTTCCTCATGCTGTCATACTTTGCTCCTGGTTTTTCATCTATTTCAACATGTTTATTCTTACAGATTTATTAGGAATTTACTGATTTTCCCAAAGAACCATAATACTTATGATGAAATAAATAAAATCATTTTTACATTCAGTGATGCTTTTATTCATTTGTTATGTAGTACAAAATTCTTATGCAGCGCATATTACTTGGCAATACCCTAGTAAAAAAAAATAAGTAGACATATTTTCTGCCTTTTTTTTCCAGTCTAGTGAAGCACATATGTTTTCAAGCTTTTTTTAAACAGCAAGTCATGGCGCAAGTTGAGAATTTTTATCACTGCTCCTCCCACATTTCAAACCATGCAGATCAATGTATGAATAAAGTCAAGTTACTGAATTTCTCAACTTTCTTCTGTTTTAGTTTTTACCCTTCCTATATCTGGAGAAAAGCTAGATCACTTAGAGCTGATATGTAGGCATATATATTTTCCAATATGTAAGACACTGCAATTTTAGAACAAGGGCGAGTACATTCAGAGCAAGGAAGGGAAATTTATGGCTTTAATTTGGAAAGAGATCACAGAGGGTGTGAAGTGCATAAGGACTAACTTTATAACAAGTAACAAAATCAGTAAAACACTGAGATTTTTACTATTTGAAAAAAGGAATAATGTAATTGAAACCAATCTACTGTCAAAGATTTTATCAAAAATATGCACTATGTAATTCAATATAGGATTTAGTAAACAAATTAAGTGCATATATATTTCTAGGCTTGCAAAAGCTACATTCAAAGATGCAAGTGCTCTAGATTCAGAATTTAATGATAGAGTAACACGCATTATACATACAATATTTAGCATCATAATGAAGATGAGATGAGGGATGGTAAAGAGGCAAAAAAGAGGAGAAAGGGGGCAGGAAAATGGAAGGGGATACACAAAAAGAAGAAGGTTGCAGGTTGGAAGGGGAATGGACTACAGTTACAGTGGTTACAGAATACCACTAATCTGATGCACTAAACTATTTGCTAGGCTGCAGATGCTTCAAATAAGTGCAAATTTATACATTTCCTATTAAATTAAATTTTATCAGTTTATCATAGCTGCTGATGAGGGCTGTGATTATTCTGTAATTATTTAACAAGTTTAACTAATTAAGTATCAGTAGTTCATTTTAAAGTGTCCTTGTTATATATGCATTGGTAATAATCTGTTTGTTCTTACCCAATTTTGATCATTTTATTCTATGTAAAGTTGTGAGTTACATTAATGGTTTCTGTACATGTTTTAAGTCATAGAATGTGTACCTAAGTTGAACTTTTTGTTAATGTCATACAAAGCAGCATGAAAACAGAAACACTATACGACCCAGCAATCCCACTCTTAGGCTTATACTCTGACGAAATCAAAACTGAAAGAAGCACCTGTACCCCAAAGTTCATTGCAGCTCTCTATACAATAGCCAGAACATGGAAGCAACCTAGATGTCCATCGATGAATGAATGGATAAAAGAGCTCTGGTACATATATAGGATGGAATGCTACTCAGCTGTTAAAAGAAATGCAGAAGAATCAGGACTAATGAGGTGGTTGGATCTAGAACCTATCATAAAAGTGAAGTCAGTCAAAAAGAAAGACAAGTACAGTATACTAACACATATATGTGGAATCTAGTAAAGAGTAAAGATAACACATGCAGTGAACCCATGGAAAAACAGACAGAGAATAGATATATGGACATTGTGGGGAACGAATAGTGGATGGGAGACATAGAGAGTAAGTAACCTGATAAACACTATGTAATTCAATATAGGATTTAGTAAACAAATTAAGTGCATATATATTTCTAGGCTTGCAAAAGCTACATTCAAAGATGCAAGTGCTCTAGATTCAGAATTTAATGATAGAGTAACACGCATTATACATACAATATTTAGCATCATAATGAAGATGAGATGAGGGATGGTAAAGAGGCAAAAAAGAGGAGAAAGGGGGCAGGAAAATGGAAGGGGATACACAAAAAGAAGAAGGTTGCAGGTTGGAAGGGGAATGGACTACAGTTACAGTGGTTACAGAATACCACTAATCTGATGCACTAAACTATTTGCTAGGCTGCAGATGCTTCAAATAAGTGCAAATTTATACATTTCCTATTAAATTAAATTTTATCAGTTTATCATAGCTGCTGATGAGGGCTGTGATTATTCTGTAATTATTTAACAAGTTTAACTAATTAAGTATCAGTAGTTCATTTTAAAGTGTCCTTGTTATATATGCATTGGTAATAATCTGTTTGTTCTTACCCAATTTTGATCATTTTATTCTATGTAAAGTTGTGAGTTACATTAATGGTTTCTGTACATGTTTTAAGTCATAGAATGTGTACCTAAGTTGAACTTTTTGTTAATGTCATACAAAGCAGCATGAAAACAGAAACACTATACGACCCAGCAATCCCACTCTTAGGCTTATACTCTGACGAAATCAAAACTGAAAGAAGCACCTGTACCCCAAAGTTCATTGCAGCTCTCTATACAATAGCCAGAACATGGAAGCAACCTAGATGTCCATCGATGAATGAATGGATAAAAGAGCTCTGGTACATATATAGGATGGAATGCTACTCAGCTGTTAAAAGAAATGCAGAAGAATCAGGACTAATGAGGTGGTTGGATCTAGAACCTATCATAAAAAGTGAAGTCAGTCAAAAAAAGAAAGACAAGTACAGTATACTAACACATATATGTGGAATCTAGTAAAAGAGTAAAGATAACACATGCAGTGAACCCATGGAAAAACAGACAGAGAATAGATATATGGACATTGTGGGGAACGAATAGTGGATGGGAGACATAGAGGGAGTAACCTGGAAACCTATACTATCATATGCGAAAAAGATAGCTATAGTCATTGAGCTAAGGGAATAGGAGTTCCTACAGGGCTTGGTGTGACAGCCTGGAGGGGTGGGATCGGGGGGTTGGGAGAGGAGACCAGGGATATGCATATGACTGATCTGGGAACATATATGTCTGTGAACAACAAAACTCTGCAAAAACTTTAAAAATAAATAAATAAATAAAATTATTATGAAATCAGCTTCCCCCATGGCTAAGAGGGTAATCGAATTTTCCTACAGTTCAGGAGACCTGGGCTCAATCCCTGGGCTGGGAAGATGCCCTGGAGTAGGAAATGGCAACACACATTCTTGCTTGGACAATTCCATGGGCAGAGGAATCTGAAGGTCTACAGTCCATGGGGTGGCAAAGAGTCAGACATGATTGAGGGAGTAACACTTTCCTTATACTATTATGGGAAAAAAGAATATAAATCAGAAAACATTGTTGGCTTGATCTACATGGGTCAGTGGTGGAACTATACTTGTCAACTGTAGTAAAAGAGATAGTAAAAGCTGATGATGACAGGAAATAGCAGGCCAATGCTATTTTAAAATAATTAACCTTAAAAAAAATTAATCCAGCAAAATGGAGTCAATATGAAAAATGGCCAAGTCCTTGTCCACTTTAATTGATAGCCCACTCTCCGGCTTACCAGCATCTGGCATAAGTAAGGTGTACTGCTCTATATATTCTTTTATAAACATTGTGATTTAAATTGTAAATTTATCTACACTGGTTCTAAAATTACTGCAATTCCACATTGTTTAGAACCTAGATGTCCATCGATGAATGAATGGATAAAAGAGCTCTGGTACATATATAGGATGGAATGCTACAGCTGTTAAAAGAAATGCAGAAGAATCAGGACTAATGAGGTGGTTGGATCTAGAACCTATCATAAAAAGTGAAGTCAGTCAAAAAAAGAAAGACAAGTACAGTATACTAACACATATATGTGGAATCTAGTAAAAGAGTAAAGATAACACATGCAGTGAACCCATGGAAAAACAGACAGAGAATAGATATATGGACATTGTGGGGAACGAATAGTGGATGGGAGACATAGAGGGAGTAACCTGGAAACCTATACTATCATATGCGAAAAAGATAGCTATAGTCATTGAGCTAAGGGAATAGGAGTTCCTACAGGGCTTGGTGTGACAGCCTGGAGGGGTGGGATCGGGGGGTTGGGAGAGGAGACCAGGGATATGCATATGACTGATCTGGGAACATATATGTCTGTGAACAACAAAACTCTGCAAAAACTTTAAAAATAAATAAATAAATAAAATTATTATGAAATCAGCTTCCCCCATGGCTAAGAGGGTAATCGAATTTTCCTACAGTTCAGGAGACCTGGGCTCAATCCCTGGGCTGGGAAGATGCCCTGGAGTAGGAAATGGCAACACACATTCTTGCTTGGACAATTCCATGGGCAGAGGAATCTGAAGGTCTACAGTCCATGGGGTGGCAAAGAGTCAGACATGATTGAGGGAGTAACACTTTCCTTATACTATTATGGGAAAAAAGAATATAAATCAGAAAACATTGTTGGCTTGATCTACATGGGTCAGTGGTGGAACTATACTTGTCAACTGTAGTAAAAGAGATAGTAAAAGCTGATGATGACAGGAAATAGCAGGCCAATGCTATTTTAAAATAATTAACCTTAAAAAAAATTAATCCAGCAAAATGGAGTCAATATGAAAAATGGCCAAGTCCTTGTCCACTTTAATTGATAGCCCACTCTCCGGCTTACCAGCATCTGGCATAAGTAAGGTGTACTGCTCTATATATTCTTTTATAAACATTGTGATTTAAATTGTAAATTTATCTACACTTGTTCTAAAATTACTGCAATTCCCACATTGTTTAGAATGTTCAATCTCTGAAGTAAACAAACCTGGTGTACATGCTGATTTTTTTTCTTTTTTGGATAAAATCAGTGAGGCTTGTTTCCCACCCCCAACCGCCAAACCCTGATTGTCATGGAGAATTTCCCATAGCCATAGCCAAATGTTTTAATTTATAGAACGTTCTGTGTTTTGCCACTGGCAATGAAATCACAACTCATAGGTTCCACAGACTGCAATAAAACCCTAGAGAAAACTGTATGCTATCTGTCAAGCATATAATTTTAAGTTTTAATAATGCATAATATGTTTAAACAGCTTATCAAAGCACATCACTTTTACAAAAGAAAGAAAAAAGGAGCCACTTAAAAATTGTCATTCCTAAAGGCGCTGCTTTTAAATAGCTTTTAAAGCTATTGTTAATTGCTCAAATTAAAAATGTTACTATTTAAAAGAACTTATTTATCTATGTGTTCATTTAATTTAGGTTTGTGTTATCAAAAACATTAAGAATGCCGTGGTTTTAATAACCATGAAGGAATAATATTTACTGCCTAAGAGAAGTTTGCCAAATAGATTTGACATGATGAGTGCCGTTGTTTTCAAAATACTGAAAAGTGTGTTATTTTGAATAATCATTCAGTCTTAAATGTTACAAAAGCGTTAGTTTCTTAGTTTTTGAAATATTTTTATTGAAATATAACCATATTATGCTTTGTGGTAGTACATAGACAAAAGGAGAAGATAATATTTTTTAATGGCATCGCTCTATGATATTGAATGAGAACCAGGAATTTTTTTCTCCCATTAATACCATCAGGCTAACATATCATTCATTACTAAGCAGTCTGTGTAGGTGATACGATCTGACAGCGCAAGGAAGAATTCCTATTCTACATAGTCTTTTGGGATATAGTTATGCAGTAACTACTGGCCTTGTGTTCCCCAGATATATGTATTAGTAAGAATTCTTGTTACTGAATTCATATCTATTGCTGATTTGTAAATCACATATGTTTCTACGGGCAAACATTTTTTTATGATCTCCCATGGGACTTCTTCTTGGGTTTTTGGACTTGTAAACTTCTGGAAAGATAAATGGGAAAGTAAGGTAGCATTTAAATTACATTAGGATTTTGGAAAAAAGAATGTGACAAAATGAAATAAAGAAGGGAAAATATATTTTAAGATTTTCTCAGTAAGGCTATTCATAGAAGAGAATGGAAAGAATAAAAAACAATACACGGGGCTTCCCTGGTGGTCCAGTGGGTAAGGACACAGCCTTGCAGTGCAAGGGGCGCCGGTTCGATCCCTGGCCTGGGAAGATCCCATGTGCCGCGGAGCAGCTGGACCCATGTGTCCAATTACTGAGCTAGAGCTCTGGAGTGCATGCGCCCAGAGCCGGTGCTCTGTGACGAGAGAGACCACGGTGATGGGAGGCCCACACAGGCCAGAAAACAAAAGATAAATAAATGAAAGGTAAATAGAAGTGGACAAAAAAAAAAAAAAAAAAAAAAAGATAAAAACAATACATGCTAAAAAGCAATAGCAGAACAATTTCCGTTTTTTTTTGCTCCCACCTTTCATTTGCTTTAGTCTCCTTATACTTAAAAAGTATCACAAGGAATGCATGGATATGGGAAATGAAACGTGGAAAGGATGGAAAAGCCATGGATACTTAAAAGTGTGTTATTTTGAATAATCATTCAGTCTTAAATGTTACAAAAGCGTTAGTTTCTTAGTTTTTGAAATATTTTTATTGAAATATAACCATATTATGCTTTGTGGTAGTACATAGACAAAAGGAGAAGATAATATTTTTTAATGGCATCGCTCTATGATATTGAATGAGAACCAGGAATTTTTTTCTCCCATTAATACCATCAGGCTAACATATCATTCATTACTAAGCAGTCTGTGTAGGTGATACGATCTGACAGCGCAAGGAAGAATTCCTATTCTACATAGTCTTTTGGGATATAGTTATGCAGTAACTACTGGCCTTGTGTTCCCCAGATATATGTATTAGTAAGAATTCTTGTTACTGAATTCATATCTATTGCTGATTTGTAAATCACATATGTTTCTACGGGCAAACATTTTTTTATGATCTCCCATGGGACTTCTTCTTGGGTTTTTGGACTTGTAAACTTCTGGAAAGATAAATGGGAAAGTAAGGTAGCATTTAAATTACATTAGGATTTTGGAAAAAAGAATGTGACAAAATGAAATAAAGAAGGGAAAATATATTTTAAGATTTTCTCAGTAAGGCTATTCATAGAAGAGAATGGAAAGAATAAAAAACAATACACGGGGCTTCCCTGGTGGTCCAGTGGGTAAGGACACAGCCTTGCAGTGCAAGGGGCGCCGGTTCGATCCCTGGCCTGGGAAGATCCCATGTGCCGCGGAGCAGCTGGACCCATGTGTCCAATTACTGAGCTAGAGCTCTGGAGTGCATGCGCCCAGAGCCGGTGCTCTGTGACGAGAGAGACCACGGTGATGGGAGGCCCACACAGGCCAGAAAACAAAAGATAAATAAATGAAAGGTAAATAGAAGTGGACAAAAAAAAAAAAAAAAAAAAAGATAAAAACAATACATGCTAAAAAGCAATAGCAGAACAATTTCCGTTTTTTTTTGCTCCCACCTTTCATTTGCTTTAGTCTCCTTATACTTAAAAAGTATCACAAGGAATGCATGGATATGGGAAATGAAACGTGGAAAGGATGGAATCAGAAAATAGTTTATCACAACTTTAGTATAAAAGAGCAAATGCATATACTTAGGGCATAAAGTTTCAATAATTCAGATCATATTTGCTAATTAAGTTTTCCTCTTGAATATTATGGAAAAATAATGAGACAGGGTTACGTGGTGAGCAATGAGATGTTTTATCATAGGCATTGTTACATCAGAACTTAACTGATTTTCCAGGATTGGAAGCACTAGGTCCAGTAAATAGAGGCTTGACCTAAATATTGCCTAAAGGAATCAAAGACAAATCACCTATGAAGAAAAGTACCATGAAAATTTCAGCCTATGGTAACAAACAAATGAATAAAAAGTACCAACAAGTAAGGAGGACTCTGACAAATTCTGGCTGAATCATTTATTAGCTGTGTGTCTTTAAGCAACAATTAAAGTCTCTATACCTTGGAGTCTTTATCTATAAAATGAAAATACATATCCCTACTTATGAAAATTAAAAATGTTATAAATAATGTACCTAGCAGATGCAGATTCAGTGTATAGCCAAAACTCCATGTAAGGCAACTATTATCATTGTCAACAAAGCATCATAAGACAAACTTTTCTCTCTTTTCCTCCACAGTTGTCCAACAGTTATCCACATTACCCATGACATGGTGGACCATTTATTCACATAGGGCCTATATTCCTGATTAATGTCCTGCGCTCCATTACCTCCTGATCTCGGCTTTATCTTGCAATAACTACCTAATTTATAGCCTGTGATACTGTTAATGAGTTATGAGATTTATATGAGTCTTATTTAGAATGTGGTCTAAATACGTGTTAATTGACGAGTGATTTTCCCAGAATATACTATTGATATTAGCTTTAGAAACTTGAAACACCTGGAAGATATATTCATGGTCAATCAAATCCTATCGGTGCTTTACAAATATGAGCAAAATGGAGTGTTTGGTCCTTGACATAGAAGGTTTCAGGTTAGAAGGAGAGTGGACTACATCACAGTGGTTACCGTTAGTTTACTCTAGTAATAGGAGTCAGTAGTAGTAGTAACAGATAGTAATGATCTGCTGGCAAAAGCAGACAACTGAATTTTTAGTGGGAAAAGAAAAAAAGCCCTTCTTGCATCAGTCTTGAGTTTCAGGGTTAAAATGTTCAGACTAAAATAGAGGCTGGGAGCTCCTAGGGAATCTGGCAGCATGATGGCAGGGATGGAGAGTACACGGAATCTTAATTACAAAAACAATGTAATACTAACATTAAAGAAAATATTATGAAAAGAGAAAATCAGTTACTGTAATCTACATACACACATTAAATGCTTAGTATGTCCAGCTCTTGGTGACTCCATGGACCTAACCCGTCAGGCTTCTCTGTTCATGTAATTTTCCAGACAAGAATCCTGGAGCGGGTTGTCATTTCCCACTCCAGGAATCTTCAGAACTCCAGAGATGAACCTGAGTCTCTTGAGTCTCCAGACTTGTCAGGCAAATTCCTTACCAGTAGCACCACCTGGCAAGCCCACCTGTAATCACCACCTGGAAACAAAACACATTCATCTCTTACTTGTTCTCTTCAGAAGTTAGGTAGACTATGACCATCAATAAGAGATAGCCTTCTTTGAGAGGAAGAAAGTAGTCTTCTTAACTAGTCAAAAATTAGATGACATGCCCATGTAAGGCAACTATTATCATTGTCAACAAAGCATCATAAGAAAACTTTTCTCTCTTTTCTTCCACAGTTGTCCAACAGTTATCCACATTACCCATGACATGGTGGACCATTTATTCACATAGGGCCTATATTCCTGATTAATGTCCTGCGCTCCATTACCTCCTGATCTCGGCTTTATCTTGCAATAACTACCTAATTTATAGCCTGTGATACTGTTAATGAGTTATGAGATTTATATGAGTCTTATTTAGAATGTGGTCTAAATACGTGTTAATTGACGAGTGATTTTCCCAGAATATACTATTGATATTAGCTTTAGAAACTTGAAACACCTGGAAGATATATTCATGGTCAATCAAATCCTATCGGTGCTTTACAAATATGAGCAAAATGGAGTGTTTGGTCCTTGACATAGAAGGTTTCAGGTTAGAAGGAGAGTGGACTACATCACAGTGGTTACCGTTAGTTTACTCTAGTAATAGGAGTCAGTAGTAGTAGTAACAGATAGTAATGATCTGCTGGCAAAAGCAGACAACTGAATTTTTAGTGGGAAAAGAAAAAAAGCCCTTCTTGCATCAGTCTTGAGTTTCAGGGTTAAAATGTTCAGACTAAAATAGAGGCTGGGAGCTCCTAGGGAATCTGGCAGCATGATGGCAGGGATGGAGAGTACACGGAATCTTAATTACAAAAACAATGTAATACTAACATTAAAGAAAATATTATGAAAAGAGAAAATCAGTTACTGTAATCTACATACACACATTAAATGCTTAGTATGTCCAGCTCTTGGTGACTCCATGGACCTAACCCGTCAGGCTTCTCTGTTCATGTAATTTTCCAGACAAGAATCCTGGAGCGGGTTGTCATTTCCCACTCCAGGAATCTTCAGAACTCCAGAGATGAACCTGAGTCTCTTGAGTCTCCAGACTTGTCAGGCAAATTCCTTACCAGTAGCACCACCTGGCAAGCCCACCTGTAATCACCACCTGGAAACAAAACACATTCATCTCTTACTTGTTCTCTTCAGAAGTTAGGTAGACTATGACCATCAATAAGAGATAGCCTTCTTTGAGAGGAAGAAAGTAGTCTTCTTAACTAGTCACTCAAGAATAAAGCTGATCAATAGGGAAACTAAATAAATGAAACATTTGCTATTTAGCTTGGCTTATGTGCGGCCCTCTTCTGGATACTTTGTCTCAGGTTGGCAAAAACAGACAAAGAATCTTCTTATATTGATAACTCTCACTGACTAAGGGCAGAAAGATATACAGTAGATGATGTCTCTATACAAAATCATAGCATGTACTGATCAGTTCTGGATTAATAATAGTTATGTTTGAATATTGTAATACCTAAAGAAAAGGCATTTTACCATACTGGTACTTTAAGTATGATAAAAAACTAAACATTTAATTTAAACTAAATATGATATATATATATGTATAGTTAATATAAATATATAATGTATAAAATATCTTTAAGTATTTTCTAAAATATTTGATGACTTCAGAAACATATTACATCAATCAAAATAAGAAATGCAGAAATAACTTTTGAACTTATATATTAGTTACTTAAATTTAATAAGTACTTTTTGCCTGTGGGTTCTTTCATAGAAAATCAGTTCGAAACTCACTCTCATTTCCTTAAAAATGTCAGCAAAAAGCTTTACAATCATAGAAATGAGAGTTGTTTTTAATGTCTGGGAAATCTTTTTTGACCAGCAGATAAAAGTATATTAAAGTGACTTATTACGAAAAAATAAATATTTCAGAACTATTCTGAAAATGTCCATTGGAATCATTTGAGTACCTTGTAATATCTTTGCTTTGCAAATTTTCCCCTCAATCTGTAAATCCATAGTGTCTTCTGCTTAATGGTAAATATCCTTAATGATATTAATTTCTTTCATTATATGTGTGCTTTTTTACAGTACAAAATAGTAACCAGTAAATGTATTTTGACCTCCCATTCACAGTGCAACCCATGTCTTCTCCATTTTGCAGCTTGTACTTATTCAACATCACTAGCTCCTTGATCTGCATTGTGCATGTCATACTCCATGATACACTATTTATTATTTATATGTTACAATGGTGTGTTTTTGAAATATTGACAAGCCCACCTGTAATCACCACCTGGAAACAAAACACATTCATCTCTTACTTGTTCTCTTCAGAAGTTAGGTAGACTATGACCATCAATAAGAGATAGCCTTCTTTGAGAGGAAGAAAGTAGTCTTCTTAACTAGTCACTCAAGAATAAAGCTGATCAATAGGGAAACTAAATAAATGAAACATTTGCTATTTAGCTTGGCTTATGTGCGGCCCTCTTCTGGATACTTTGTCTCAGGTTGGCAAAAACAGACAAAGAATCTTCTTATATTGATAACTCTCACTGACTAAGGGCAGAAAGATATACAGTAGATGATGTCTCTATACAAAATCATAGCATGTACTGATCAGTTCTGGATTAATAATAGTTATGTTTGAATATTGTAATACCTAAAGAAAAGGCATTTTACCATACTGGTACTTTAAGTATGATAAAAAACTAAACATTTAATTTAAACTAAATATGATATATATATATGTATAGTTAATATAAATATATAATGTATAAAATATCTTTAAGTATTTTCTAAAATATTTGATGACTTCAGAAACATATTACATCAATCAAAATAAGAAATGCAGAAATAACTTTTGAACTTATATATTAGTTACTTAAATTTAATAAGTACTTTTTGCCTGTGGGTCCTTTCATAGAAAATCAGTTCGAAACTCACTCTCATTTCCTTAAAAATGTCAGCAAAAAGCTTTACAATCATAGAAATGAGAGTTGTTTTTAATGTCTGGGAAATCTTTTTTGACCAGCAGATAAAAGTATATTAAAGTGACTTATTACGAAAAAATAAATATTTCAGAACTATTCTGAAAATGTCCATTGGAATCATTTGAGTACCTTGTAATATCTTTGCTTTGCAAATTTTCCCCTCAATCTGTAAATCCATAGTGTCTTCTGCTTAATGGTAAATATCCTTAATGATATTAATTTCTTTCATTATATGTGTGCTTTTTTACAGTACAAAATAGTAACCAGTAAATGTATTTTGACCTCCCATTCACAGTGCAACCCATGTCTTCTCCATTTTGCAGCTTGTACTTATTCAACATCACTAGCTCCTTGATCTGCATTGTGCATGTCATACTCCATGATACACTATTTATTATTTATATGTTACAATGGTGTGTTTTTGAAATATTGATTAGCCATTTCAAACTCAGGTTTGGAATGATTCCATTGTTGAGCTATTTTGTGTGTATAGTCTTCTACATACATATTGTTCCGCTGTGTAACAACGTAGTCACACAAAGCATTGGTTCTACAGTCAGGCATATTTGGAATTCAGTCTGACTGATGCTATCATTTATTAACAGAGTGATCATTCATATGTTGTGTATTGACTCAAAACTGCACTTCCTTATATGTCAACTGAGGTAATAATCACATTTCATATTATTATTGAGGGTTTCCCAGGTGGTACTAATGGTAAAGAACCCACTCACCAATACAGGAGACATAGAGATGTAGGTTAGATCCCTGGGTCAGGAAGATTCCCTAGAGGATGGCATGGTAACCCTCTCCAGTACTCTTACCTGGAGAATTCCGTGGACTAGGAGTCTGGCAGGCTACAGTCCATAGGGTCACACAGAGTCAGACACGACTAAAGTGATTTAGCATGAATACACATACTATTATTGAGAAGGCTGGATGACACACATATATGTGAGTGTGTGTGTATATATCTCAAGCAATATATATATATATATATGTGTGTGTGTGTGTGTGTGTATATGTATATATATATATATATATATATATATATATATATATCAAGCAATCAAAAAACACCCAGTTCTCAATGATTTATGTAATATATTGGCTTCCTCATTAAATTGGTAAGAGAAATAGTGCTTCCTAGGACAATTTTCAAAAATTTGGCTGAGTTTACAAGCAACATATAGATAGATTTAATTGAATGGGGTTTTTCTTTTCTAACTTAATTGTCAAACTAGACCTCAAAATTATCCAAAAGAAACATAATTACTGGTAATTTATAGACTTCTGTTATGCATTGTTAATACAAACCAAGATACCATTTCAAACCTATTATATGTTCTGAGGAGGTATTTTGTTCCATGACTAGAATTTGCTTTCTGTGCAAACATGCTTTTTATTTATACAAGACCAAAAAAATAAAATAGAAAAAGATTGAGGCTCTGTCAGTGACATTCTATTACAGACACATATTTTATAAAGAAAAGCTCAGTATAAAATAATTAATGTCAGATAGTGGCCTATTCATTTAAAATAATATTAATAAATAGTAAATGCCCAATGACCACAAGATTGTGTGGTTTTTTAAATTTTAATATCATGAAATTTATTAAGAATTTCAGCAGTACACATGTGGGATCTTATTTGTTTGTATTCAACTGAATTCAAAAATGACAAAAATATTCCTAATAATGAAAATGCTGTTATGTTCAATTTCTCAATTTTGCTAATTACCTGAAAAATGTATGTGTCTCAATGTGGCAAGAACTATAATTGCACAGAATTTCTGTAAGTCTTTTACAAACAGCAGCCAAGGGAAAAACGTGTATTTTAAATGAAATGTGTTACTATTAGTTTGCTATACCAGTAGTAGTCGATGGCAGTAGTAGTACTCAAAAAGGAAAAAAACCCTGGGTCAGGAAGATTCCCTAGAGGATGGCATGGTAACCCTCTCCAGTACTCTTACCTGGAGAATTCCGTGGACTAGGAGTCTGGCAGGCTACAGTCCATAGGGTCACACAGAGTCAGACACGACTAAAGTGATTTAGCATGAATACACATACTATTATTGAGAAGGCTGGATGACACACATATATGTGAGTGTGTGTGTATATATCTCAAGCAATATATATATATATATATGTGTGTGTGTGTGTGTGTATATGTATATATATATATATATATATATATATATATATATCAAGCAATCAAAAAACACCCAGTTCTCAATGATTTATGTAATATATTGGCTTCCTCATTAAATTGGTAAGAGAAATAGTGCTTCCTAGGACAATTTTCAAAAATTTGGCTGAGTTTACAAGCAACATATAGATAGATTTAATTGAATGGGGTTTTTCTTTTCTAACTTAATTGTCAAACTAGACCTCAAAATTATCCAAAAGAAACATAATTACTGGTAATTTATAGACTTCTGTTATGCATTGTTAATACAAACCAAGATACCATTTCAAACCTATTATATGTTCTGAGGAGGTATTTTGTTCCATGACTAGAATTTGCTTTCTGTGCAAACATGCTTTTTATTTATACAAGACCAAAAAAATAAAATAGAAAAAGATTGAGGCTCTGTCAGTGACATTCTATTACAGACACATATTTTATAAAGAAAAGCTCAGTATAAAATAATTAATGTCAGATAGTGGCCTATTCATTTAAAATAATATTAATAAATAGTAAATGCCCAATGACCACAAGATTGTGTGGTTTTTTAAATTTTAATATCATGAAATTTATTAAGAATTTCAGCAGTACACATGTGGGATCTTATTTGTTTGTATTCAACTGAATTCAAAAATGACAAAAATATTCCTAATAATGAAAATGCTGTTATGTTCAATTTCTCAATTTTGCTAATTACCTGAAAAATGTATGTGTCTCAATGTGGCAAGAACTATAATTGCACAGAATTTCTGTAAGTCTTTTACAAACAGCAGCCAAGGGAAAAACGTGTATTTTAAATGAAATGTGTTACTATTAGTTTGCTATACCAGTAGTAGTCGATGGCAGTAGTAGTAGATTATAATGACCTGCTGGCAAAATCAGAAAACTGAATTTTTAGTAAATTTTACTTTCTTATTCAAAATTTATAGACATTTATATTGCTATGACAATTAAGATTTTATTTTAAGAAAGGAACATGTCTGTTGCTTTGTTATTGTTGTGGAATGCATGGGCATTTTATATCATTATGGTCTCCATAATGTTTACATTGTGTAGCTACACGATGAAGATGCAATCAGTCCTGAGGAGAGTCAAGTGTATTCCATTACTTTGAGGATATATTTTCTGAATTCTATCATGAAGATAAATTTAAACTTGTTTAATTGTTTTGGTAAGTTCTAACCTTTACTATTTTGAGAGATGCCTGGTATCTTAAAATAAAACTTATCAAGGATAAACGTTTCAATACTAAGGTTTATTTTTAGAATTAAATTTTTGTTGCTATATGTATAAACCATAGCATTCTTGAATTTGTGTGGAATGTTACATATTGATTTCCAGAAAAAATGATGTACGATGTAGGAATCCCTCCTCCTTTCACATACACACACACATATATGCACATGTTTTCTCTTAAAATTTTTTGGAGGGCTTACCCTGGTGGTCCAGTGGGTAAGGACAAAGCCTTGCAGTGCAAGGGATGCCGGTTCGATCCCTGGCCTGGGAAGATCCCACGTGCCGCGGAGCAGCTGGACTGATGTGTCCAATTACCGAGCCGGAGCTCTGGGGTGCATGTGCCCAGAGCCGGCGCTCTGCGGCCACAGAGGTCACCGTGATGGGAGGCCTGCAGGAGCCAAAGAACAAAGATGGATGAAAATAGAGAAATGAAAGACCAATAGAAGTGGCCCGCCCGTGCCCCTCCCCACCTCACTCCCCCAAAAAAGATAAATAAATAAAATAAATGTCTAAAAAAAATTTTTTTTTGGATAGTATCAAATACAGCCACATAGAAAAAAGTTATTAACAATTTTTCTTTTAGTCTCTCAAGTTTTTGTTATATGCATATATCACCTTGATGGGCTTCAACTTGTCATCAGTAAAAATAATGCTGCAATAAATTTTGAGTGAAATATTTATTAATTTTCAGTGTTTCTCTGAAATAAAAATGTTCAGAAGTTAGATTACTAGGTTTTGTTTCAGGAATATTTGTACAATTTAAAACATTTGCTGTGTCTTTCAAGAAGATAATTGTGAAACATTTAAATTTGCCTTAAGTGATGTATTTACATACATGGATGCTATTATGATGCCTAATAAATTGTTGAAAAAATATATAATAAAAACTTCCACAATCTAACATTTTTCAATAGTAAAGGAGTAAATATGATCAACAACTTTTGCAGTCTCAACAAGAAATCTGAATAAACTTCTATTGGATGAAGAAAATCAAGAAGACAAGCAAGTAACCTGGATATTGAAAGTATGACTTATTTTCTGTGACAAACTAACACATTACAAAAGTAGTATCAATCAATTTTCATTGTTAGTTAAATGTTTTGAACTACCAGGAATGTCACACATGTTTGTAAGACATTTTCAATATTGCATCCAGTGAATCAAAATATTTAGGGTCCGACTTTTTTTTTTTCACCGTCACTGAGTATCAAGCTAGACATTATAGACACCCATATCCAGGATGACACTAACTCTTTCAAGGAAAAAACCTACCAAACAAAAACTAATACTTTCGAGGCATTTATTAATACCAAATGGAAAGATTAATGAATCTTATAACACAATCAGTCTACTAGTGTTTAAATATTACTTGATATAAAATTGGTCTACTGTGCTAGATTTATGAAGAAAATTGATGATAGAAGAACACCTAATAAGATTTGGAAAGCAAGCTGAAGCCTAAGGAAGCAGGGCAGTGAGAAAAATGTTATAAGAACTTGCTGAAATACAACTTCAAGCAATACATCATTCCTGGAGGGCACTGGTAGCACTGGGCACTGGGGAGAAGGAAGAGGTTTCAAAAATAAGGTACATATTATATTTTCAGAGCTCTTTGGGTACAAGCACTAACAAAAATAAGTATTAGAAAAAATTGTATTTTCACAGCTCAGAGAACGTGAATGATAGACAGTGATAATTAGCACAGCTATAATAGCTTTCCATTGCCTCTGTATTTGGATTTAATTAAGAGGTGAATTATGAGTAATTTACGTAAGTATGTCTAAGAACTACTATTTTTTGATTACCAGGCACTACAAGACACCCTAAGTAAATTAATTTAGTACCATTTAATTTTTTGTGATATTATCTAGGTTTTATAAGTGGAGAAATGTAGGTTTAGAGAAGTTAAATAACATGCCATGTAACTAATATGAGATATTAGAGTGTGATTATCCCCAAGGTCCAAGTGTTTAGCCCTAAAACCTTATTCTACATTATGTTCCTCTAAGATTAATACTAAGAGAAGGAGAATTGATACATGGTTTAATATTATGCACTCTTGTTATGAATTCAGATCAGTTCAGTCACTCGGTTGTGTCCGACTCTTTGGAACCCCATGTGTTGCAGCATGCCAGGCTTCCCTTTCCTTCACCATTTCCCAAAGTTTGCTTAAACTCATCTCCATTGAGTCAGTGATGCTGTTCAATCATCTCATTCTCTGTCATCCCCTTCTCCTTCTGCTTTCTATTTTTCCCAGCATCAGGGTCTTTTCCAGTGAGTCAGCTCTTCACGTCTGGTAGCCAAAATGTTTCAAGCTTCAGTGTCAGCATCGTTCCTTCCAATGAAAATCCACGGTGGATTTCCTTTGGGATTGACTAGTTTGATCTCCTTGCAGGCCAAGGCCTCCCAAGAGCTTTCTCCATCCCCACAGTTCAAAGGCCTCAATTCTTCAGTGTTCAGCTTTCTTCTTTTTTTGTTTTTTTAAAGATTTATTTATTTATTTACTTTGGGCGGGGGTTGGGTTGGGGAGGGAGGGGAGCGGGCGGGCCACTTCTATTGGTCTTTTCTATTTCTCTATTTTCATTCGTCTTCATTCTTTGGCTCCTGTGGGCTTCCCATCGCGGTGGCGTCTGTCATTGCAGAGCACTGGCTCTGGGCGCATGCGCTCCAGAGCTCTGGCTCGGTAATTGGACACATCAGTCCAGCCGCTCTGCAGCACGTAGGATCTTCCCAGGCCAGGGCTCAAACCGGCGCCCCTTTTACTGCAAGGCGGTGTTCTTGCCCACTGGACCACCAGGGGAAGCCCTCAGCTTTCTTTTATGGTCTAACTCTCACATGAATATATGACTACTGACAGACCCGTAGCTTTGACTATACACACCTTTGTTGGAAAAGTGGTGTCTCTGCTTTTTAATATTATGTCTAGGTTTGTCATAGCTGTTCTTCTAAGGAGCAAGCGACTTTAAATTACATGGCTGCAGTCACCATCCTCAGTGATTTTGGAGCCCAAGAAAATAAAGTCTGTCACTGTTTCCATTTTTTGTCCACCTATTTGCTGTGAAGTGATCGAATTAGATGTCATGAGCTTAGATTTTTGAATGTTGTGATTAAGCCAGCTTTTTCACTCTCTGCTTTCACCTTCATCAAGAGGCTCTTTAGTACCTCTTCATTTTCTGCCATAAGGATGGTGTCATCTTCATACCTTGTGTTATTGTCATCAGCATGCATGAGGTTATTGATATTTCTACCAGTAATCTTGACTCCAACTTTTGCTTCATCTCGACTGGCACTTCAAGTAATGTACACTGCATATAAATTAAATAAGCAGGGTGACAATATGCAGCCTTGACATACTACTTTCCAAATTGGAACCAATCTGTTGTTCCATGTCTGGTTCTAACTTCTTGTCTCTTGTCCTGCATACAGGTTTCTCAGGAGGCAGGTTGTTATGCTTCATCTAATATAATGCTTCCTCTGTTTGTTGGTAACATTGGTGTGTCTACATAGTTCAGCAATATTTAATCAATTGTGTTGTTTTAGCTATTACTCAGTCTTGTGTTTTTGTGATTTATCATTTGAAATGCATGTGTTGAAAGAAAAGAGGAAACCATGTAACCAAATTATGTATCAATTAGAAATACATTAGTGAAGTGAAATGAAAGTGTTTGTCACTCAGTCATGTTCAACTCTGAGACCCTAAGGACTATAGTCCACCCATTAAGGACTGACTCTTGGCTGGTCCCCCCATTGCAGAGCACTGGCTCTGGGCGCATGCGCTCCAGAGCTCTGGCTCGGTAATTGGACACATCAGTCCAGCCGCTCTGCAGCACGTAGGATCTTCCCAGGCCAGGGCTCAAACCGGCGCCCCTTTTACTGCAAGGCGGTGTTCTTGCCCACTGGACCACCAGGGGAAGCCCTCAGCTTTCTTTTATGGTCTAACTCTCACATGAATATATGACTACTGACAGACCCGTAGCTTTGACTATACACACCTTTGTTGGAAAAGTGGTGTCTCTGCTTTTTAATATTATGTCTAGGTTTGTCATAGCTGTTCTTCTAAGGAGCAAGCGACTTTAAATTACATGGCTGCAGTCACCATCCTCAGTGATTTTGGAGCCCAAGAAAATAAAGTCTGTCACTGTTTCCATTTTTTGTCCACCTATTTGCTGTGAAGTGATCGAATTAGATGTCATGAGCTTAGATTTTTGAATGTTGTGATTAAGCCAGCTTTTTCACTCTCTGCTTTCACCTTCATCAAGAGGCTCTTTAGTACCTCTTCATTTTCTGCCATAAGGATGGTGTCATCTTCATACCTTGTGTTATTGTCATCAGCATGCATGAGGTTATTGATATTTCTACCAGTAATCTTGACTCCAACTTTTGCTTCATCTCGACTGGCACTTCAAGTAATGTACACTGCATATAAATTAAATAAGCAGGGTGACAATATGCAGCCTTGACATACTACTTTCCAAATTGGAACCAATCTGTTGTTCCATGTCTGGTTCTAACTTCTTGTCTCTTGTCCTGCATACAGGTTTCTCAGGAGGCAGGTTGTTATGCTTCATCTAATATAATGCTTCCTCTGTTTGTTGGTAACATTGGTGTGTCTACATAGTTCAGCAATATTTAATCAATTGTGTTGTTTTAGCTATTAC
The DNA here is from genome assembly GCA_022376925.1 of Tragulus kanchil. Lineage (NCBI taxonomy): Eukaryota > Metazoa > Chordata > Mammalia > Artiodactyla > Tragulidae > Tragulus > Tragulus kanchil. The sequence continues at coordinate 87,269,999 of JAIOJX010000002.1, read as the reverse complement.
TCAGTCTTGTGTTTTTGTGATTTATCATTTGAAATGCATGTGTTGAAAGAAAAGAGGAAACCATGTAACCAAATTATGTATCAATTAGAAATACATTAGTGAAGTGAAATGAAAGTGTTTGTCACTCAGTCATGTTCAACTCTGAGACCCTAAGGACTATAGTCCACCAGGCTCCTGTGTCCATGGGATTCCCAAAGCAAGAATACTGAACTAAGCAACCATTCCTTTCTCCAGGGGATCGTTAACATAACATAAAATTTACATTAAATTATATTTAAGTTTAGGCAAGGTGCTCTATGGGCTTCGCAGTGGTGCTAGTGGTAAAATACATACCTGCCAATGCGTAAGAGATGCAGATTTGATCTGTGGTAGGGAAGATTTCCCTGGAGTAGGGCATGGCAACTCACTCCATTTTTCTTGCCTGGAGAATCTCATGGACAGAGGAGCCCTGTAGTCCATATGGTTGCAAAGAGTCAGACACAACTTTGGCAAGTTAGCACACATGCACAAGGTGGTCTAAAGAGAGCAATACATTAAATATGATTGTTTGGTTCATATTAAACTTTCAAATATATATATATATATATATATATATATATCTGTAAGACTAGATATATTTTTCACTCACAAGGATTCTTTCTAAGAGCTCAACACTGAAAATCAGAATCACTAGGGGTTGATGCATGGAGCATACTGAGAAGGATACTGGTAACCACATACAAAGGCTGGAAGATTTCAAACAGCTTAAATGTAGGCCTCATTTTTCAGACAACTGAATGTAACTACATAAATGTCCATCACTTAGGCTCTATTGATCCAATATTTTATGAAGTATATTTTTTGTTGTTAAAAGTGGGCTGAAATACACTTTTAAAATACAATGAAAGGTTTAGCATCTAACAATGATTTGACATTTAAAAATGGTACCTTAGAAATGGAATGAAATAATTTAATCAACTCCTTACTCAATCTGACACTAAAGCTCAAAATCCAAATCAAAGTCAGAGCTTCCTGCCAATACTGTTCAGGAAAACCATTCTTGACTGGAAGGCTGACTGAAACTCAGCAGAGAATCTATTTTAATAGGGAATAATCAGTTCAAAGAAAAGAACAAGCGTAGCAAATCTGTTTTTTTTTTTTTTCCCCTGTGAATCTACATCATTCTATCTGCTTTTAAGTGTTGTTTTAGCTATTACTCAGTCTTGTGTTTTGTGATTTATCATTTGAAATGCATGTGTTGAAAGAAAAGAGGAAACCATGTAACCAAATTATGTATCAATTAGAAATACATTAGTGAAGTGAAATGAAAGTGTTTGTCACTCAGTCATGTTCAACTCTGAGACCCTAAGGACTATAGTCCACCAGGCTCCTGTGTCCATGGGATTCCCAAAGCAAGAATACTGAACTAAGCAACCATTCCTTTCTCCAGGGGATCGTTAACATAACATAAAATTTACATTAAATTATATTTAAGTTTAGGCAAGGTGCTCTATGGGCTTCGCAGTGGTGCTAGTGGTAAAATACATACCTGCCAATGCGTAAGAGATGCAGATTTGATCTGTGGTAGGGAAGATTTCCCTGGAGTAGGGCATGGCAACTCACTCCATTTTTCTTGCCTGGAGAATCTCATGGACAGAGGAGCCCTGTAGTCCATATGGTTGCAAAGAGTCAGACACAACTTTGGCAAGTTAGCACACATGCACAAGGTGGTCTAAAGAGAGCAATACATTAAATATGATTGTTTGGTTCATATTAAACTTTCAAATATATATATATATATATATATATATATATATCTGTAAGACTAGATATATTTTTCACTCACAAGGATTCTTTCTAAGAGCTCAACACTGAAAATCAGAATCACTAGGGGTTGATGCATGGAGCATACTGAGAAGGATACTGGTAACCACATACAAAGGCTGGAAGATTTCAAACAGCTTAAATGTAGGCCTCATTTTTCAGACAACTGAATGTAACTACATAAATGTCCATCACTTAGGCTCTATTGATCCAATATTTTATGAAGTATATTTTTTGTTGTTAAAAGTGGGCTGAAATACACTTTTAAAATACAATGAAAGGTTTAGCATCTAACAATGATTTGACATTTAAAAATGGTACCTTAGAAATGGAATGAAATAATTTAATCAACTCCTTACTCAATCTGACACTAAAGCTCAAAATCCAAATCAAAGTCAGAGCTTCCTGCCAATACTGTTCAGGAAAACCATTCTTGACTGGAAGGCTGACTGAAACTCAGCAGAGAATCTATTTTAATAGGGAATAATCAGTTCAAAGAAAAGAACAAGCGTAGCAAATCTGTTTTTTTTTTTTTTCCCCTGTGAATCTACATCATTCTATCTGCTTTGGGAAAAGAAAGGTGCAGATGTTTGACTTCTTATGACAAAACTAATGTATCAAATAAATCAAATTTGCTGAAAATTTGGTCCCTGTTATTATACTTTGCAAAAGTGCTTTGCAGGAAACCTTCACATTCAAATGGACTATATTGCAATTCTGAAATTGTCAGGAACTGAAAGAGGTAGTTACCTTTCCATCCTTCCTTCCTCCCCTCCCCACCAAATGATAGTAGCATATTTGTGGTTGACAGGGCCCAAGCAGAAAGCAGGGCATGTTTTTTTTTAATTTCAAAGAGATACTTTTTGGGACTTTTCTAGATTTATCTGCTAAATATTATTTTATTTCCTATATTAACTATGGTAGGAGGGGGAACAGGGGGTAGCACATTAAGAAAAGGCATTTTGTAAGCAAGAGAATCTCTTTAAAGAGTGCCACAAACAGTTGTCATTCTATATTTTTGTGTGATTATCCTGTGTGATCTTCCAGACCCATGGATCAAACTTGCATCTCTTATGTTTGTTGAGTTGGCAGACAGGTTCTTTACCACTAGTGCCACCTGGGAAGCCCAAGATAGTTTAGGCCAGAATAAATTGAAAATAAGTAAGATAAAAAAGAAAGTGAATATTTAACTGAATTAGCAAACTTTTTGAAATTTCATTCTCTTACATTCTGGAACATTGTGATGGCCCCAACAGAGAACCGCAAGTGTCCTTATTATATTTTTGTTTGTTTCCTTCAATTTTGTTTTTTCTTTCTAATGGATCTGGAATGTAGGAATTGTTACATGCTGAGGCATAATTTTAACTACTAAGTTCAACCATCTGAAAGTTCTACTTTCAAGGCTCCAGGTGAATTGGTTAGTTACATCTGGCTTCCAAGTCTGATCTTCCTATTTCTTACCTATGCGTTCCTTCAGAAAATATTTAATCACTTCAGGTCAATGTTTCTTCAACTATAAATTTAGGTTAAAAATATCTACCTGTTAGTTGATGAGAATTAAAAGAATATATAAAGCATGAAAACATGCTGACAAAACTTGTACAACATAAGTTGTAATCAACCATTAGTCTAGTCTTTAGTGTTGTTTGAACAATGTATCAGGCAGCATACTCCATTTGTGTTTATGCTATAAGAATCTTTCATACAATGTCAAACTTTCACACAAAGTTTCACTATCTTAGAGATTCTTGCAACTATACAACTGTATAAATAGGACTTCTCTGGTGTCTCAGACAGTAAAGAACCTACCTGTAATGCAAGAGACCCAGGTTTGATCCCTGGGTTGAGAAGACCTCCTGGAGAAAGAAGTGTCAACACACTCCAGTAGTCTTCCCTGGAGAATCCCATGAACAGAGGAGTCTGGTGAGCTATAGTCCAAGGGGTCACAAAGACTCACACAGGACTGAACAGCTAACATGTTCAACTTTTCAACTCTACAAGTGTATAAACTATCTGACTGCAAACCTAAGGTTTTAAATTCTATTTGGCTTTTTTCATTTTTTTTTTCTCCAACAGTTTGTTCTTGAAAAGGAATATAAAAAGAAAGCCATTGTTTAGCAGGACGCTGTGCTTGAATAGAATTAAGAATTACATGACTTTCAAAGAAATTGGTAACAAGTAAACACTTCAAAATTAATTGAATATAATCTGTCAATTAGTCATCTTTGCAGTAAATGGTTACCTTGCAATGAGGTAGTAATGTATCTATAAAATCAACTTCTGATTATGGCAACATTATGGGAAGGAGACACAGTGACATTATGAATCTGTGTTGAATATTTGAGATCTTCAGACAAGTCATAAAGGAAATAAAATTAACTGTGTACTAAGAGAGAAGTCACCATAAATTGCTTGTATGGAGCTATAAGAAATCTTTTTTAAAAAATATTTATTTATTTGTCTGTGTCTGGTCTAGGTTGCATTGCATGGGATCTTCATTGCATCATGTGGAACCTATTGCTGTGGTGAAAAAATTGTCCAGTTGTGTCATGCAGACACACCTCCAGAAGGGACACTGCCTAGTCTGTACCTTGACTTGTGAGTTTATGGCATTCCCCACTGTGAGAAAATAAACTTCTATTGTTCTGAACTACTCAGTTTTTGACATTTTGTTATAGCACCCCTCTCAAACTCGTATAGCCATAACTTCATTATTACCTGAATTAGGATATACTAGCACTAAGAAACTGGTTATTTCTTAAAGTAACTGAATTCTAATGAAAAGTTAACTTCTCCAATTCTGGTATGCACATTCAAACCTTAAAATGACAGTTTTTTTCCACAGGTTTATCACTTTACTAGTTTCATTTTACTCATAGGTTGTCAGATCTGAATTTAAATAGAAAACATTGAATGTTCTGAGCTTTCTAGATAGTCTGTTATTAGAGTGTAAGTCAACTGGATAGTTGAAGGACTGCAGTTTTTAGTTTTCATTGTTATGTCGTGATGATCAAATTTGAAACAATAATTCCTTAATGTTTAGAAATAGAAAATGTTTGTATGTATTTCCAAGGAGGTCTGGTGAGCTATAGTCCAAGGGGTCACAAAGACTCACACAGGACTGAACAGCTAACATGTTCAACTTTTCAACTCTACAAGTGTATAAACTATCTGACTGCAAACCTAAGGTTTTAAATTCTATTTGGCTTTTTTCATTTTTTTTTTCTCCAACAGTTTGTTCTTGAAAAGGAATATAAAAAGAAAGCCATTGTTTAGCAGGACGCTGTGCTTGAATAGAATTAAGAATTACATGACTTTCAAAGAAATTGGTAACAAGTAAACACTTCAAAATTAATTGAATATAATCTGTCAATTAGTCATCTTTGCAGTAAATGGTTACCTTGCAATGAGGTAGTAATGTATCTATAAAATCAACTTCTGATTATGGCAACATTATGGGAAGGAGACACAGTGACATTATGAATCTGTGTTGAATATTTGAGATCTTCAGACAAGTCATAAAGGAAATAAAATTAACTGTGTACTAAGAGAGAAGTCACCATAAATTGCTTGTATGGAGCTATAAGAAATCTTTTTTAAAAAATATTTATTTATTTGTCTGTGTCTGGTCTAGGTTGCATTGCATGGGATCTTCATTGCATCATGTGGAACCTATTGCTGTGGTGAAAAAATTGTCCAGTTGTGTCATGCAGACACACCTCCAGAAGGGACACTGCCTAGTCTGTACCTTGACTTGTGAGTTTATGGCATTCCCCACTGTGAGAAAATAAACTTCTATTGTTCTGAACTACTCAGTTTTTGACATTTTGTTATAGCACCCCTCTCAAACTCGTATAGCCATAACTTCATTATTACCTGAATTAGGATATACTAGCACTAAGAAACTGGTTATTTCTTAAAGTAACTGAATTCTAATGAAAAGTTAACTTCTCCAATTCTGGTATGCACATTCAAACCTTAAAAATGACAGTTTTTTTCCACAGGTTTATCACTTTACTAGTTTCATTTTACTCATAGGTTGTCAGATCTGAATTTAAATAGAAAACATTGAATGTTCTGAGCTTTCTAGATAGTCTGTTATTAGAGTGTAAGTCAACTGGATAGTTGAAGGACTGCAGTTTTTAGTTTTCATTGTTATGTCGTGATGATCAAATTTGAAACAATAATTCCTTAATGTTTAGAAATAGAAAATGTTTGTATGCTTAAAAAAAATCCAAACTGTTGCCACTGCCAATTATTTAAACTCAATTTTAAAGTAACATTTTTCCTTCCTTTTAAATGGTGTTTTTATTTGTCTTATTTAATCAGTGCATGACTTATTTCATGTCTGGGCAAGTAAAGTTTATGTAATAAGATACTTAGTGGAATGGATGCTAGGCTTGCTCTATGTTGCTCAGCCTACAATTAAGTCATCTAGAGTGTGTTGAACTAAAACAAGTGCATTAACATTTGTATCATTATAAATATATAGTTATTATTTCTTTAGATAACAAAAGAGAAGGGAGAGTTGTTTTAGGGTTGAAATATAGAATTATTTTACCTTTTAAAGTTATTCCAAAATGTGTGGCATTGAGTAGAGATTTTCACTAACTATTAATAAAGGGGATTTTTAACCCTTTCTACTCATAAAAACCAAACTATACACAAAATAAGATTCTGGATTAGGAAGACAATGCTGTGAAGAGAATTACTCTAAGCATGAGGAAACTATTAGGTAAGAGTTCTCAGTCGTTTAAAATTCTGAGATTTGATTTTTAAATGGTGAAACATCCAATAAGCCAAATGACTCTGCATAAACATGTACATGGAATAAATTATTCCAAATGAAAGCATGGATATTATTTGTTCAGCTGTTTTAGTGGCTGGAGCGTTAGGAACAAAAACTATTATTGTTCAATGTATTTTTTCACAGGAAATAGACAGTGGCAAACATACAGTAGTTCAACACATGAGATCAGAGACATAGTTTTTATAGTAAACCAAGAACAGATGTTGGAACGATTTGAGACCTTTACAGAAATTAATAGTTATGTTTGCCTTTGAAAGTAAAGAAAGTTTATAGAGACTCACATATCTGATTATATTAAGAAACAGACAGGTTTTCAAATCCAAAAGCTTTAATTCAGTCAAGCTAAAAGTTTCTGCGGCGTAAAATTTGAACGCTCTAGTCAACGCTATGGCAAATAAGTATAATAGGTCCCATGTTATAAAACTACTGAGTCCTTGCCTTTAGTCTAAATTCCTCTACTCACAAAAAATCACACAGAAATATGATTCATTCTACAGGCAAAAATCAGTATTTAATAACAATCACTGAAATCAATTGATTTACATATATTAGAAAAAAGTAAGTTCTCTAGGGTAACTGGAAGGCATATTTTCTGAGATTGAAATAAAAGCCAAACAAGTAGGCTTTTCCCATATATGAAATACCTGTGTAAAATGATTTTCCCAAACCAGTACTTTTGAGCTATTGATCACTGAGCTGTAAACTTTTCATTGTTCCTTCTTTGCTTTAGAATTTCCATCCCCTCTTACACAGCTTATATTCCACAGTACATCATTATAATTACTCTTTAAGGGTAATTCTCAGTCCCAGTGATTCTTCCCTCCTCTTGAGTTCACCATTAACAAGCATAAAGTAATTTATCTGAAAGAAACTTTTTCAAATTAAGATTATAATACATAATGAGAACATAGGAGGATATTGTGTACAGGTATGGAAAACAGTCTGCAATATGTTACCTATTTGCGCTTATTTTATTGTTTGTTTTCATGAATTTCACCAATGTTTATTCAGTTTTGATATTTATTTCCAGCTTTAGTGAGATATAATGAATATCTAGCGCTGTATACATTTAAGGTGTCCAAATGAAAGCATGTATATTATTTGTTCAGCTGTTTTAGTGGCTGGAGCGTTAGGAACAAAAACTATTATTGTTCAATGTATTTTTTCACAGGAAATAGACAGTGGCAAACATACAGTAGTTCAACACATGAGATCAGAGACATAGTTTTTATAGTAAACCAAGAACAGATGTTGGAACGATTTGAGACCTTTACAGAAATTAATAGTTATGTTTGCCTTTGAAAGTAAAGAAAGTTTATAGAGACTCACATATCTGATTATATTAAGAAACAGACAGGTTTTCAAATCCAAAAGCTTTAATTCAGTCAAGCTAAAAGTTTCTGCGGCGTAAAATTTGAACGCTCTAGTCAACGCTATGGCAAATAAGTATAATAGGTCCCATGTTATAAAACTACTGAGTCCTTGCCTTTAGTCTAAATTCCTCTACTCACAAAAAATCACACAGAAATATGATTCATTCTACAGGCAAAAATCAGTATTTAATAACAATCACTGAAATCAATTGATTTACATATATTAGAAAAAAGTAAGTTCTCTAGGGTAACTGGAAGGCATATTTTCTGAGATTGAAATAAAAGCCAAACAAGTAGGCTTTTCCCATATATGAAATACCTGTGTAAAATGATTTTCCCAAACCAGTACTTTTGAGCTATTGATCACTGAGCTGTAAACTTTTCATTGTTCCTTCTTTGCTTTAGAATTTCCATCCCCTCTTACACAGCTTATATTCCACAGTACATCATTATAATTACTCTTTAAGGGTAATTCTCAGTCCCAGTGATTCTTCCCTCCTCTTGAGTTCACCATTAACAAGCATAAAGTAATTTATCTGAAAGAAACTTTTTCAAATTAAGATTATAATACATAATGAGAACATAGGAGGATATTGTGTACAGGTATGGAAAACAGTCTGCAATATGTTACCTATTTGCGCTTATTTTATTGTTTGTTTTCATGAATTTCACCAATGTTTATTCAGTTTTGATATTTATTTCCAGCTTTAGTGAGATATAATGAATATCTAGCGCTGTATACATTTAAGGTGTCCAAATAATGATCTCACTTGCACACGTAATCAGATGATTACCACCATATGTTTACTGAACATGCATATTATTATATAGACACAAAAGAAAAGAAAAAACGTTCCTTGTTAGAAAGCTCATAATTTCTTACCAACTTTCCTACTGCTTATAACATACAATATTAGTTATACTAATCATGTTGCACATTAAGTACCTTGGACTAATTTATCTTATAAATGGATTAATTTTTTTTTTCACTTTGGGCAACTTTTATCCAATTTCCTTTTTGAGAAGGTGGGTGTAATTCATATCTATACCCTTTAGATTTACCTTAATATTTATAGTTTGAAAGAAAAGCATAGCTGCATGGGGTTCTTTTATTGTTATTTTTATTTGTCTTAATTTTTCTTTTTCTTTTTTTGCATTTATCCTGCTTATTGTCTCTGAGATTCTTGGATCTGTAGTTTTGCTGTCTGATATTACTTTGGGGGAAATTTTGTCATTATAGTTTAAAGTATTCTCTGTGTTCTCTTTTTTCTTTTTTCTCCTTTTGATATTCCTACTATGTATGTTTCAACTTTTGACTTTGTCCCACAATCCTTGGATATTCTGGGGTTTTGTTTTGTTTCTGTTTTCTTTGATATTTCAATTTTCAAGGATTCTATTGACATATCCTCTAAATCTGAGATTCCTTCCTCAGTTATGTTTAGTCTACTAATAAGCCCATTGAAGTACTTCTTCATTTTTGTTACAGCATTTTTCATCTCAAGTATTTTTGTTTGTTTTTTTGTTTCTTATTTAAGGGTTACCATCTTTCTTTTAACATTGCACATCTGTTCTTGATGCTATCTACTTTAATTGTTTCAGCTCAGCATATTAATCATAATTGTTTTAAATTCCCCATTTGATAATTACAAAATCCTTAACATGCCCAATACTAATGCTTGTCCTCTCTCTTTAAATAGTGTCTTGTTTGCCTTTTTGTTGATCCTTGTCAGTTTTTTTTTTTTTTTGAAAGTTGAAGGTGATGTACTGGGTATAATAAACTTCTGTAAATAGTACTATTGTGGTAAAGTTTTGGGAAAAGAGGAAGTATTCTATAGATTTATGATTATATTTTAGTGTATTGAACTGATGCCTCTGAGTTATGACCTTTGCAAGAGACATTTTTGTTGTTGCTTGTTTTTGTCCCTTATTTGGAACAGCGTGGCTGCAGGTCAGTAAGTTTATGGTCATATCCCAGCAGTTTAGATTTGGTTAACTAGTTTCTCCTGAAACAGACCTTGTTATAAATAAGCCTATGCTTTATCTCAAAATGATGATGTCCTTCTTACAGAAACAAGAAACGACTTTTCATAACTATTTACTATGGGGATCTTGTTGAGGTCTTGAGTATAAATAGCACATCCAATTGTGGAAGCCCCCATTATGACTGGCTCCTCACGTGACTTTTAACACTGAGCTCCCCACCCTGAAACTTGAGCATTTTTTTGTTTTGTTTTTTACAGTTCAGATTTTCTTATTCTCACCTTGATTCCCAAAGCAGTTTCTGCTCTTGAATGTCTTTTCAGATAAGCAGTGATACACTATTTACTTATTTTTTTCTCTCTGGTCTTGAGGGCAGCAGTTTACCCTGCATCCTCCAAGAAGAATTGATTTTTTTTTTTCAGTTTTTCTTGTTGTTAAAATGAAGTGGTCCTTTATAATATCCTTATATATGGAATCAGAAACTCCATTGGAGAATTTTGAACTGAGAAGAGACATTGTCTCGTATTACATTCTAAAAGATCATCCTACTGCTCTTTGGAGAATATACAGTTGATTACAAAGAACATCATTTTTGTGACAAAGTTTCACATAGTCAAAACTATAGTTTTTCTAGTAGTCATGTACAGATATGAGAGGTGGACCATAAAAAAGCTGAGTGCTGAAGAACTGATGCTTTCTAATTGTGGTGTTAGAGAAGACTCTTGAGAGTCTTTTGGTCAGAAATGATATTAAACCAGTCATTCCTAAATTAAATTAACCCTGAATAGTCATTTCAGGGACTGACGCTGAATCTGAAGCTCTAATACTTTGGCCAAGTCATACCTAAATTAACACTTGATTAAATCCAATTCATGTCCTACTCTGAACCTATATCTGTATATCCAATTATGATTATATTTTAGTGTATTGAACTGATGCCTCTGAGTTATGACCTTTGCAAGAGACATTTTTGTTGTTGCTTGTTTTTGTCCCTTATTTGGAACAGCGTGGCTGCAGGTCAGTAAGTTTATGGTCATATCCCAGCAGTTTAGATTTGGTTAACTAGTTTCTCCTGAAACAGACCTTGTTATAAATAAGCCTATGCTTTATCTCAAAATGATGATGTCCTTCTTACAGAAACAAGAAACGACTTTTCATAACTATTTACTATGGGGATCTTGTTGAGGTCTTGAGTATAAATAGCACATCCAATTGTGGAAGCCCCCATTATGACTGGCTCCTCACGTGACTTTTAACACTGAGCTCCCCACCCTGAAACTTGAGCATTTTTTTGTTTTGTTTTTTACAGTTCAGATTTTCTTATTCTCACCTTGATTCCCAAAGCAGTTTCTGCTCTTGAATGTCTTTTCAGATAAGCAGTGATACACTATTTACTTATTTTTTTCTCTCTGGTCTTGAGGGCAGCAGTTTACCCTGCATCCTCCAAGAAGAATTGATTTTTTTTTTTCAGTTTTTCTTGTTGTTAAAATGAAGTGGTCCTTTATAATATCCTTATATATGGAATCAGAAACTCCATTGGAGAATTTTGAACTGAGAAGAGACATTGTCTCGTATTACATTCTAAAAGATCATCCTACTGCTCTTTGGAGAATATACAGTTGATTACAAAGAACATCATTTTTGTGACAAAGTTTCACATAGTCAAAACTATAGTTTTTCTAGTAGTCATGTACAGATATGAGAGGTGGACCATAAAAAAGCTGAGTGCTGAAGAACTGATGCTTTCTAATTGTGGTGTTAGAGAAGACTCTTGAGAGTCTTTTGGTCAGAAATGATATTAAACCAGTCATTCCTAAATTAAATTAACCCTGAATAGTCATTTCAGGGACTGACGCTGAATCTGAAGCTCTAATACTTTGGCCAAGTCATACCTAAATTAACACTTGATTAAATCCAATTCATGTCCTACTCTGAACCTATATCTGTATATCCAATTATGATTGAAGAAAATGTCCAACTTTGCCAATTAACCTTATTTTATTTTATTTTAAAATCCTTTATTGAATTTGTTACAATATTGTTTATTTTGTTCATGTTCTGGCTTTTTTTTTTTCTTGCCTGTGAGGCATGTGGGATCTTAGCTCCCAGATCAGGAATCAAACCTGCACCCCCTGCATTGGAAGATGAAATCTTAACTATTGGGTGGCTAGGGAAGTTCCTGATTGACCTTATTTTAAATTTATGAGTTTTAACTTTAGATGGAGACTTAAGTTCTGAGTAATAATCATTTTATTAGTCAGTTCCTTCTTGCAAAGACTATTTCATAGCTTTTACATTCAAATATGATTTCCAGATACCCTTCCCATCCTATACAGACACATGTATTTTTTGTTAATTATGCTTGCTCTGACCTCACTAAGAAAATGGAACCAATCATTAGCAATTTTACAGAACCTCCACCAGTGAATTTATCAATTCATTTGTATCTCCATCCCCATATGCTATTTTTTGCTGTTTTAAGGGATATACTGTCTTTCCTTCTAGGTATGTTTAACCTGTCAACTTTTGCCTGGATCCTACACTATCTAGTTCATACCAGATGGGCTTCTGTTTTTTTCTGTATATATGATTTGAATCACTCTCATTGACCCGGTGGACTGCAGTACAAAAGGCTTCCCTGTCCTTCACCTTCTCCCAGAACTTGCTCAAACTTATGTTTATTGACTCAGTGATGTCATCCAACCATCTCATCCTCTGTTGTCTCCTTCTCCTTTTACTTTCTATTCTTCCCAGCATCAGGATATTTTTCAATGACTGTCTCTTCGTATCATGTGGCCAAAGTATTGAAGCTTCAGTTTCAGCATAAGTCCTTCAAATGAATATTCAGGGTTGACTTCCTCCAGGATTGACTGGTTTGATCTCTTTGCAGTCCACGGGACTGTCAAGAGTCCTATCCAGCACCTCCTTTTGAGGGTATCATTTCTTCGACACTCAACCTTTTTTATTGCCCATTTCTCACATCCATACATAACTACTGCAAAATCAATAGCTTTGATTTTACAGATATTTGTAATCAAAATAATTTGTCTGTTTTTCAATGTACTGTTTAGATTTATCATAGCTCTTCTTCCAAGGAGCAAGCATCTTTTAATTTCATGGCTGCAGTCACTGTCCACAGTAGCTCATTATCATATATACAAACTAAAATGCAGTCAACAAAAGTGGATTAATTTTTAAAACTTCCCTCATTTCATATTTTATTTCAGCTACCTCTCCAATTCAGTACTTCCATTTACAGCAAATCTCAAAAGTACTGTCTATTTTATGATATGAAAAGTGTTACTTGTTAAAGCCTTTAAACTATGTGTTGTGTAACTTATTGTCTACACAATCTCACTTAAGCCCACTGAACATATATTTCCACGTTCATAAAGCTCAAAATTCTCCAGACATGTTCAATACAGAGAGCATCATTGAAACACATTACCATTATTAAACTGTTGAAAATCAAGGAAAAGAGAGAATTTTGAAAACAGAAAGAGGAAAGCATGTTTTCATACAGGAGGGAATACTCATAAAACTATCAGTAGAATTCTCAGCAAAGACCTTGCTGAGTAAGAGAGAGTATGATGATACACTCAAAGTGCTGAAAGAAGAAAATACCAACAAAGAGTGTTTTACCTAGCAAAACTACTCTTCAAATATGAAAAGAGATGAAAACTTTCCCAAATAAAATTTGAGGATTCAGCACCACTTGACTTGCCTTACAAGAAATATTAAATGGAATTCCCAAGCTGAAATGAAAGTATTCTAATAGTAGCATGAGAACACATGTAAGCATAAAACTCAATGGTAAAGGTAAGTATATGGTCAAACTCAGAATACTTTAATAATGTAAAGGTGTCATATAAATCACTTTTAACTCTAACATAAGGTTAAAAGGCAAACAAATTAAAAATAGCTATAGTTACAATACTTTGTTTATAATACAGTATGAAAAAATTCAAATCACATTATAAAATGTGAAGCAGGTAGCAACAGAGAAGCATTTTTAATGTAGTTGAAGTTAAGTTGCTATTAGCTTAAGGTAACCTTTTTATTGCCCATTTCTCACATCCATACATAACTACTGCAAAATCAATAGCTTTGATTTTACAGATATTTGTAATCAAAATAATTTGTCTGTTTTTCAATGTACTGTTTAGATTTATCATAGCTCTTCTTCCAAGGAGCAAGCATCTTTTAATTTCATGGCTGCAGTCACTGTCCACAGTAGCTCATTATCATATATACAAACTAAAATGCAGTCAACAAAAGTGGATTAATTTTTAAAACTTCCCTCATTTCATATTTTATTTCAGCTACCTCTCCAATTCAGTACTTCCATTTACAGCAAATCTCAAAAGTACTGTCTATTTTATGATATGAAAAGTGTTACTTGTTAAAGCCTTTAAACTATGTGTTGTGTAACTTATTGTCTACACAATCTCACTTAAGCCCACTGAACATATATTTCCACGTTCATAAAGCTCAAAATTCTCCAGACATGTTCAATACAGAGAGCATCATTGAAACACATTACCATTATTAAACTGTTGAAAATCAAGGAAAAGAGAGAATTTTGAAAACAGAAAGAGGAAAGCATGTTTTCATACAGGAGGGAATACTCATAAAACTATCAGTAGAATTCTCAGCAAAGACCTTGCTGAGTAAGAGAGAGTATGATGATACACTCAAAGTGCTGAAAGAAGAAAATACCAACAAAGAGTGTTTTACCTAGCAAAACTACTCTTCAAATATGAAAAAGAGATGAAAACTTTCCCAAATAAAATTTGAGGGGATTCAGCACCACTTGACTTGCCTTACAAGAAATATTAAATGGAATTCCCCAAGCTGAAATGAAAGTATTCTAATAGTAGCATGAGAACACATGTAAGCATAAAACTCAATGGTAAAGGTAAGTATATGGTCAAACTCAGAATACTTTAATAATGTAAAGGTGTCATATAAATCACTTTTAACTCTAACATAAGGTTAAAAGGCAAACAAATTAAAAATAGCTATAGTTACAATACTTTGTTTATAATACAGTATGAAAAAATTCAAATCACATTATAAAATGTGAAGCAGGTAGCAACAGAGAAGCATTTTTAATGTAGTTGAAGTTAAGTTGCTATTAGCTTAAGGTATATTGTTCTAACCATAAGGTGATTAATACAAGCTTCATGGTAACCACAGGTTTCCCCAATGGCTCACTAGGTAAAGAATCCACCTGCCAGTTCAGGAGATTCAGGGCACATGGTTTTAGTCTTTGGGTTGGGAAGATCTCCTAGAGGAGCAAATGACAACCCACTTCATTATTCTTTCCTTAAGGAGTCCCATGGACAGAGGAGCCTGGTGGTCTACAACCCAAAGGGTTTCAAAGAGTCACACACAACTGAACAAGCATGCATGGCAATCACAAGGCAAAATCCTATAATAAACACACAAAAGATAAAAATAAAGGAAACAAATCATATCACTAGATGAAATCATCAGATCCCAAAGAAAGGTATTAAGAGAGGAATATACAAAGCAACCAGACAACAGTTAACAAAATGGTAATAGCAAGTCTTAATCTCTCAATAATTATTTTAATCATAAGTGTATGAAATTTCCCAATTAGGACATAAAGTGATGCAATGGATGTAAAAAATAAATTATAACTATATGCTACATTCAAGAGGTTCATTTCAGTTTTAAGGACACACACACAAATAGTAAGGGAAGGGAAGCAGACAGATAGCTCATGTAAATGGAAAACAAAAGAGAGCAAGGGTGGTTATGTTTATACTACACAAAAACAGATTTTAAGTCAAAAACCATAATAGTGATAATAAAGTAATTATATAATGATAAGAGTGTTTCATAAAACTTTCCCAAATAAAATTTGAGGATTCAGCACCACTTGACTTGCCTTACAAGAAATATTAAATGGAATTCCCAAGCTGAAATGAAAGTATTCTAATAGTAGCATGAGAACACATGTAAGCATAAAACTCAATGGTAAAGGTAAGTATATGGTCAAACTCAGAATACTTTAATAATGTAAAGGTGTCATATAAATCACTTTTAACTCTAACATAAGGTTAAAAGGCAAACAAATTAAAAATAGCTATAGTTACAATACTTTGTTTATAATACAGTATGAAAAAATTCAAATCACATTATAAAATGTGAAGCAGGTAGCAACAGAGAAGCATTTTTAATGTAGTTGAAGTTAAGTTGCTATTAGCTTAAGGTATATTGTTCTAACCATAAGGTGATTAATACAAGCTTCATGGTAACCACAGGTTTCCCCAATGGCTCACTAGGTAAAGAATCCACCTGCCAGTTCAGGAGATTCAGGGCACATGGTTTTAGTCTTTGGGTTGGGAAGATCTCCTAGAGGAGCAAATGACAACCCACTTCATTATTCTTTCCTTAAGGAGTCCCATGGACAGAGGAGCCTGGTGGTCTACAACCCAAAGGGTTTCAAAGAGTCACACACAACTGAACAAGCATGCATGGCAATCACAAGGCAAAATCCTATAATAAACACACAAAAGATAAAAATAAAGGAAACAAATCATATCACTAGATGAAATCATCAGATCCCAAAGAAAGGTATTAAGAGAGGAATATACAAAGCAACCAGACAACAGTTAACAAAATGGTAATAGCAAGTCTTAATCTCTCAATAATTATTTTAATCATAAGTGTATGAAATTTCCCAATTAGGACATAAAGTGATGCAATGGATGTAAAAAATAAATTATAACTATATGCTACATTCAAGAGGTTCATTTCAGTTTTAAGGACACACACACAAATAGTAAGGGAAGGGAAGCAGACAGATAGCTCATGTAAATGGAAAACAAAAGAGAGCAAGGGTGGTTATGTTTATACTACACAAAAACAGATTTTAAGTCAAAAACCATAATAGTGATAATAAAGTAATTATATAATGATAAGAGTGTCATTTCATCAAAAAAGATATAACAATCATAAATACGTTTGCACTCAACACTGGAGTACCTAAATGTACTAAGAAAATACCAACATCTGAAAGGAGTAGACAGCTATACAATAATAGTAAGAAACTTCAGTACCTGATTTTCAACAATGGATAAAATTTTCAGAGAAAATCAGCATGGAAACATTGGATTTGAACTGCACTTAAGGGCAATGATCCTAACAGGCTTAAACACAGTATTTATAACCAGCAGAATCAGAATATATTAATACATTTTTGTCAAGGACATATGGGGCATTCTGTAGGACTGATCATATAAAACAAGTCTTAACAAACTTAAAACGATTGAAATCATAGCAATACTTTTTTTCTGACAACAATGGTATAAAGTTAGAAATAAATGGTGGGAGAAAAACTAGAAAAGTTATAATAAATGGAAATTAAACTACACATTCCCGAAAAACAAATGGGATCATGAAGAAATTAAAAGCGAAAATTTTAAAATCCCGAGACAAATGAAGAAAGAAAGACAGCATACTAAAACTTCTGGGATATGGCAAAATCAGTCTTTAAAGGGAAGTTTATACCTGTAAATTTCTATTGGATTGTTGAAAAGGTTCAATCGGGTTACTATGTAAGATGGATATAGGAGCATTTACTTGTCTTTAACTTCATTTGAGACAATTTTGTTAGATTGTATTCTGACAGCTGTCGTATCAGAGTCTATTTTTAAAAAAACTTAACAAAATTGGCGACTTTTGAAGACATAGTTTTTCGAGACAGAAGACTGATATGTCTCCATTTGCCTGGCAGAGCAGTAAGACTATCCATTTCTACCTTTCCCCCCAAAACACTTGAATTTTTGTGTAGCTGTTTTAATATCAAAGATGGAAGGAAAAAAGCAACATTTATAACCTATTATGTTTTATTATTTCATGAAAAGTAAAAACACAACTGGGACACAAAAAATAAAATAAAATAAATAAAAATTTGTACAATGTACGGAGAAGGTGCTGTGACTGACTGAAAATGTCAGAAGTGTTTTGGGAAGCATCATACTGGAGATTTCTTTCTGGAAGATGGTCCAAGGTCAAAAAGAGCAGTTGAAGTTGATAGCAGTCAAATTGAAACATTGATTAAGAATGATCAACATTATACCACATGGGAGACAGTCAACATACTCAAAATATGTAAATCAAGTGTGGCAAATCATTTGCAACAACTTAGCTATGTTCATCACTTTGATATTTGGATTCCATATAAGTAACAAAAGCCTTCTTGATTCTATTTTCATATGTAATTCTCTACTGAAACATTACAAAAGTATCTTGTTTCTAAAATAAATTGTGACAGGTGGTGAAAAGTAAATACTGTGGGATGGAGAGATTGTGGGGCAAGTGAAACGAATCACCAACAACCACACCAAAAGATGATCTTCATCCAAAGAAGATAACAATGTGTATATGGTGAGGTTGATTTTTTGTGTGTTTTTGTTTGTTTTCATCCATCTTTACTCTCCGGTTTGTGTGGACCTCCCATTGCAGTGGCCTCCCCTGGTGCAGAGCACCGGTTCCCAGCACATGTGCTCCAGAGAGCTGGCTCTTAAACTGAGATACCAGCCGAGCCGCTCTGCAACACACGGGATCCTCCCGGGCCAGAAATCCAACCAGCATCCCCTGCATCACAAGGCAGACACTCCACCCACTGGACTACTAGGGAAGCCCTATGGTGAGGTTGGAAGGGAGTACTATGATGGGTGTTCCTTCCAAAAACCCAAATGATTCATTCCAAGTATTGCTCCCAGTTAGACCAACTCAAAGTAGAAGTCTATGAAAAGCCTAATCTTCCATCAGGATAATACAATACTGCCTGTTTCTTTCATGAGCAGGCAAGACTGTTACAGTTGGCTGGTAAGTTCATATTTATCTGCCATATTCACCAGATATTGCACCTTCAGATTTCCATTTATTTTGGTCTTTACAAAATTATCTTAATGGAAATAATTTACATTGCCTGTAAGCCTAAAAAGACAACTGGAACAATTCTTTGCTCAAAACGATAAAAAGTTTTGTGAAGATGAGATTATGAAGTAGGTTGAAAAATGGCAGAAGATTGTGGAACAAACCGGTGAATATATTGCTCAATAAAGTTCTTGTTGAAAATGAAAAATGTGACTCTTATTTTTACTTAACACACGGAATGAACTCTTTGATTAACCCAATATCTTCCTTTCCTCTAGTATCATCTTGGGCCAAACCTATCATTATCACTTGCCTGGAATAGTGAAATAGCCAACTTATACCTGTTTACACCTTTGCTCCTCTACAGTTCATTTGCCCCAAAATGAAGCAATTTAGTTAAAGTTAGTCAAATAAAATATTCACTACTGGATGGCCTTTGCTCTATCTTGTTTCTAAAATAAATTGTGACAGGTGGTGAAAAGTAAATACTGTGGGATGGAGAGATTGTGGGGCAAGTGAAACGAATCACCAACAACCACACCAAAAGATGATCTTCATCCAAAGAAGATAACAATGTGTATATGGTGAGGTTGATTTTTTGTGTGTTTTTGTTTGTTTTCATCCATCTTTACTCTCCGGTTTGTGTGGACCTCCCATTGCAGTGGCCTCCCCTGGTGCAGAGCACCGGTTCCCAGCACATGTGCTCCAGAGAGCTGGCTCTTAAACTGAGATACCAGCCGAGCCGCTCTGCAACACACGGGATCCTCCCGGGCCAGAAATCCAACCAGCATCCCCTGCATCACAAGGCAGACACTCCACCCACTGGACTACTAGGGAAGCCCTATGGTGAGGTTGGAAGGGAGTACTATGATGGGTGTTCCTTCCAAAAACCCAAATGATTCATTCCAAGTATTGCTCCCAGTTAGACCAACTCAAAGTAGAAGTCTATGAAAAGCCTAATCTTCCATCAGGATAATACAATACTGCCTGTTTCTTTCATGAGCAGGCAAGACTGTTACAGTTGGCTGGTAAGTTCATATTTATCTGCCATATTCACCAGATATTGCACCTTCAGATTTCCATTTATTTTGGTCTTTACAAAATTATCTTAATGGAAATAATTTACATTGCCTGTAAGCCTAAAAAGACAACTGGAACAATTCTTTGCTCAAAACGATAAAAAGTTTTGTGAAGATGAGATTATGAAGTAGGTTGAAAAATGGCAGAAGATTGTGGAACAAACCGGTGAATATATTGCTCAATAAAGTTCTTGTTGAAAATGAAAAATGTGACTCTTATTTTTACTTAACACACGGAATGAACTCTTTGATTAACCCAATATCTTCCTTTCCTCTAGTATCATCTTGGGCCAAACCTATCATTATCACTTGCCTGGAATAGTGAAATAGCCAACTTATACCTGTTTACACCTTTGCTCCTCTACAGTTCATTTGCCCCAAAATGAAGCAATTTAGTTAAAGTTAGTCAAATAAAATATTCACTACTGGATGACCTTTGCTCTCTGTGTATATTATTTATTTTCTAAAACTCTCTGTTCTCTCTTCTCACCTCCTTCAGTTCTCTGTTCCATTTACCTTATTATAGAGCACCCCCTCCCATTTCTCTTGTTAATGTAAGACAGCCTCCAAGTGTATTTCCTTGCACTTTTAGTCAACGCTGGTTTCTTCATAGCATTTTTCACCATCTGACGTACTATTTACTTATTTTTATAGGGTTTGTTTCTATTCTCAGAATATTAAGTTCATGAGAGCAAGATTTTTCTGTTTGTTTATTTCTGTGTCATTTGGACCTAGTTTTCTAGTGTCCAACTTATGATATTTTATTTATTAAAGAGGTGAGTAAAATAAATGAAACTGAAATAGTATCATTGAAATAGTGTTTGAAAAGACTTTTAGGAATAGATTCATTTTGGTTTAATCTACCCATATGTGTAGAGAATTTCTCTTCTTTTCTATCTGTGAGACTTCAGTTTACTAACATCTCCATAAAACAGAAATGAGTACTTAGAAGGGAAGTTGAACTAATAACTTTTTTACATATGTTTTTCCAAGAAAAAGCTCTGTGAATAGTGCCTGGAACATAGAAAACCTTCCATAAAGGTTAGCTTTTTTTTTTTTTAAAGGTTAGATTTTATCATTGTTGTTACTATTAAATAGATGAAGAACAAGTCATTTCACAGTCAACTGAATAATTGTTTCAGTCATAGTCACAATGCTAATACAGCATTGATTGAAATTTCTGGAATCTTCCTCTTATAACTTCTAGAAGTACATGTATAATCTTTGTAAAAGTATCTTGCAGGAGAAAATATACAGCTACACGATCCTGACCACATAAAAGGTTTTAAGAGATAAATTGCTACTTGCTTGCAAATTAGTCATTCAAGTGAGTATTTTTTGTGAGCTCAGGAAATGCAATGAACTTTCCTTCAGTAACATAATCATAATCAGGATAGCTGAATGAATTATGATGTTTAATCACTGTGAGCAGCTGAGCAGATTTTCTCCATCTACATTGCCTGGAATAGTGAAATAGCCAACTTATACCTGTTTACACCTTTGCTCCTCTACAGTTCAAAATGAAGCAATTTAGTTAAAGTTAGTCAAATAAAATATTCACTACTGGATGACCTTTGCTCTCTGTGTATATTATTTATTTTCTAAAACTCTCTGTTCTCTCTTCTCACCTCCTTCAGTTCTCTGTTCCATTTACCTTATTATAGAGCACCCCCTCCCATTTCTCTTGTTAATGTAAGACAGCCTCCAAGTGTATTTCCTTGCACTTTTAGTCAACGCTGGTTTCTTCATAGCATTTTTCACCATCTGACGTACTATTTACTTATTTTTATAGGGTTTGTTTCTATTCTCAGAATATTAAGTTCATGAGAGCAAGATTTTTCTGTTTGTTTATTTCTGTGTCATTTGGACCTAGTTTTCTAGTGTCCAACTTATGATATTTTATTTATTAAAGAGGTGAGTAAAATAAATGAAACTGAAATAGTATCATTGAAATAGTGTTTGAAAAGACTTTTAGGAATAGATTCATTTTGGTTTAATCTACCCATATGTGTAGAGAATTTCTCTTCTTTTCTATCTGTGAGACTTCAGTTTACTAACATCTCCATAAAACAGAAATGAGTACTTAGAAGGGAAATTGAACTAATAACTTTTTTACATATGTTTTTCCAAGAAAAAGCTCTGTGAATAGTGCCTGGAACATAGAAAACCTTCCATAAAGGTTAGCTTTTTTTTTTTTTAAAGGTTAGATTTTATCATTGTTGTTACTATTAAATAGATGAAGAACAAGTCATTTCACAGTCAACTGAATAATTGTTTCAGTCATAGTCACAATGCTAATACAGCATTGATTGAAATTTCTGGAATCTTCCTCTTATAACTTCTAGAAGTACATGTATAATCTTTGTAAAAGTATCTTGCAGGAGAAAATATACAGCTACACGATCCTGACCACATAAAAGGTTTTAAGAGATAAATTGCTACTTGCTTGCAAATTAGTCATTCAAGTGAGTATTTTTTGTGAGCTCAGGAAATGCAATGAACTTTCCTTCAGTAACATAATCATAATCAGGATAGCTGAATGAATTATGATGTAATATTCTAAAAAATCACTGTGAGCAGCTAGCAGCAGTCTAAACTTTGAGCAAAATGACGTGAGCTTTTTTGTCTATTCTTGTATAACATTTCAGAATAATGTATGTGTGTGTGTGTGTGTGTGTGTGTGTGTGTGTGTGTGTATGTGTGTTTATGTATATGTACAATTATTTAGTCACTAAGTCATGTCTGACTCTTTTTGCGATCCCATGGACTGCAGCCCACCAAGCTCTTCTGTCCATGGGATTTCCCAAGCAAAAGTACTGGAGTGGGCTGCCATTTCCTACTTCAGGAACCTTCCTGACCCAGGGATGGAATCCATGTCGCCTTTGTCTCCTTGGCAGGTTGATTCTTTACCACTGAGCCACCAGGGAAGCCCCATATGTGTACAGAGGTATCTATTAATGCAATATTACAAATGAACTATTAATTTAATTAAATATATTAAAACTAAGTTTTCTTTTCATATATAATTGTTAAAGTATAAAATTGGAAGTGGGTGAATAAGTTTTAGAGTTTGATTTGGACTCAGATACTATCTTTAGCCATTACTTATTTGAGCTGTGAGACCTTTTAAAAAGTACAATAGCTGCATAATTTTGAGTTTCCTCATCTACAAACACACTGCATTTGACCATCTCACGTGCGATGTGATCACTTAATGTTTTAATGCTATAGGTACTTAAAACAGTACTTGATATATAGTAAAAGACCACTGTATGGATAGAAAATAAAATTCAATGAACTCAAACAAGCCACTTTCAAGAAACTGATAATCAGATGCAAGAAACAATTAGTATAATATTGATTTACAGTCAAATCAATTAATCAACTTCAAAAAAATCTACTTTCAACTTTCTTTAAAGCAAAAAGTAGCCAGTGGGGCGCCACTGGATTTGCTCTGCCATGGCCCACACTCTGTCTGTGGAGTGTGCTTTCTCTGAATCTAAATAAATCTCTTTCTTACCTATCACTTTGTCTCTCGCTGAATTCTTCTCTGCAAAGAGACATGAAGAACCTGAACCTCAATGGGTCCAGACATAGGCTTATCACTAGACCAGCTCCAGCTCTTCATCAACACCATTGGGAACGTCTTCTGTACATTTTCTTTGTGACAACTTTTGGGCACTAAACCAATTGGGAGATTACTTTAGAAGAGATAACATCTACAATTGTAAGTGTAAATCTTTATCAAATTTTGTGGTGAATTTTGATTTTAAGGGTACGATTTTGGATACAACAGGAATCAGAGACGTCTCAGGTTTGGGTCTGAAATGGGTCAGGCAGCATCAGTCCCAACCAATACCCACTGGGTCATGTCCTCTGGGACTGGGAAAGATTCAGGCTACTGTGATTAAATTAGGCTATGTAATCATGTTTGACTGCAGTATGAATTAAGAAGCCAACAAAAATAGCGACTAAATGGGTGCCTGAGTTATGATACGCTGTTACTTTTAAACTTATGTTGTAAAGGAAGTTTAGATGGAGGAACTTCCATATGTTCGAATTTTCATGGCCTTGTATCTAGACAGTGAGATTCAAAAGGAATTGAAGGTGTGTGTGGCTTGGGGAGAAGAGTCTAGGAAAGACACAAAAGGCCTTTTAACTGATGGACCCTGGGGCCATTCAGATGTTCAATCCTCTGCAAGGAGCTGCTAGAGCTACTCCCCACATACTGGGAGGAGCCATTGCCTCTGGGAGTGACATAGCTAAAAAAGAGAAGAGGCCCCACCCATATTCAGGAGCTGCTTTATACCCTCAATTACCCAAGGGGCCCATCCTTAGCTCAGCATTGACAATAATGTAAGTAACCAACTAACTGCCCCTACAGTTTTGCCTCTGAGAGAAGTTCATGATGGAAATCAAAAAAAAACAGTAAGAATCTATGTACCTTTCTCAATGTTTGATCTAAGTGTGGCAGAAGGCAAGTTGGAAAGGTTTTCTGAGGATCCTGGACATTTTACAAAAGAATGTATCAGACTAGTGAGGTCTTTTGGTCTCACCCAGGAAGGGAAGACTTAAAGACTGCACGATCCCACTGCTGCACCCCCAAGGATGTGACACTGGGTGTAACACTGGCGGCCATAGGTCATGCCGACCAACTGGCAGCCCAAGCCCAACAGGATCATGCAGTGCACTGGGTGGGGAAGGAGGCCAACCCGAAATGGAATTACCAGTTAAACTCTGGTTTATGAAATAGATGGGCAGTGCTTAACAATTCCTAGTCGACACACTCTTTGGGAACGTCTTCTGTACATTTTCTTTGTGACAACTTTTGGGCACTAAACCAATTGGGAGATTACTTTAGAAGAGATAACATCTACAATTGTAAGTGTAAATCTTTATCAAATTTTGTGGTGAATTTTGATTTTAAGGGTACGATTTTGGATACAACAGGAATCAGAGACGTCTCAGGTTTGGGTCTGAAATGGGTCAGGCAGCATCAGTCCCAACCAATACCCACTGGGTCATGTCCTCTGGGACTGGGAAAGATTCAGGCTACTGTGATTAAATTAGGCTATGTAATCATGTTTGACTGCAGTATGAATTAAGAAGCCAACAAAAATAGCGACTAAATGGGTGCCTGAGTTATGATACGCTGTTACTTTTAAAATTATGTTGTAAAAGGAAGTTTAGATGGAGGGAACTTCCATATGTTCGAATTTTCATGGCCTTGTATCTAGACAGTGAGATTCAAAAGGAATTGAAGGTGTGTGTGGCTTGGGGAGAAGAGTCTAGGAAAGACACAAAAGGCCTTTTAACTGATGGACCCTGGGGCCATTCAGATGTTCAATCCTCTGCAAGGAGCTGCTAGAGCTACTCCCCACATACTGGGAGGAGCCATTGCCTCTGGGAGTGACATAGCTAAAAAAGAGAAGAGGCCCCACCCATATTCAGGAGCTGCTTTATACCCTCAATTACCCAAGGGGCCCATCCTTAGCTCAGCATTGACAATAATGTAAGTAACCAACTAACTGCCCCTACAGTTTTGCCTCTGAGAGAAGTTCATGATGGAAATCAAAAAAACAGTAAGAATCTATGTACCTTTCTCAATGTTTGATCTAAGTGTGGCAGAAGGCAAGTTGGAAAGGTTTTCTGAGGATCCTGGACATTTTACAAAAGAATGTATCAGACTAGTGAGGTCTTTTGGTCTCACCCAGGAAGGGAAGACTTAAAGACTGCACGATCCCACTGCTGCACCCCCAAGGATGTGACACTGGGTGTAACACTGGCGGCCATAGGTCATGCCGACCAACTGGCAGCCCAAGCCCAACAGGATCATGCAGTGCACTGGGTGGGGAAGGAGGCCAACCCGAAATGGAATTACCAGTTAAACTCTGGTTTATGAAATAGATGGGATCATGTGCTTAACTGTTTAATAAAGGGTATGAAAAAAGCTTAGAGGAAAACCTGTTAATTATGAAAATGTGAAAGAGATCTAACAGTCACAGGATGAAAATCCTGCAGGCTTCCAAGGTAGATTAGTGGAGGCTTTTAGGAAATATACAAACGTGGATCCCTCCTCCCCAGAGGGACAGGCCATTTTGGCTGTGCATTTCATAGCCCAATCTGCCCCAGACATCAGGTGCAAAATTCAGAAAGTAAGTGCTGGTCCTCGGACCCCAATGAATGGATTTGCTCCAATTGGCTTATTCGGTTTCTAATAATAGGGATATGGCTGAAAAGGCTGAGTACACCCAGAAAAATATGCAAAAGACCCAAATGATTACAACAGCTTTGTCTGCTCAAAACCCACCGGCTAGGAGGCTGCCCTTTCTGGGCCAATCTGGTCCCGGCAGACCACAAGGCCCACGGGTGCCCATGCAAGGCTGGTGTACCCTGTGTGGACAAAAAGGGCACTGGAAGAAGGACTGCTGTCAATGTGCCTTTTGCAAACAGTCAGGGCATTGGCAGAGGGAATGCCTCAGATGCCAGTGAGTGATGGGGGCCTTTCAGTCACTGATGGCTTTGCAGTCAGAAGACCAGCGGGGCCCAAGGCCAAAAGTGGCTCTGCTTCAACCTCAGATGGTCATTGATGTGGCTGGCCATTTGATAGAAGTTCTTGGAGACACTGATGCAAACTTCTCAGTCTTAACCCAAAGGATTGGAAACCTTAGCAGTCATAAGGAGTATGCAATGTGGTTGTCAGGAAAGAAACAGGGGCACATTTTTCTGGAGTCTTTTTTGTGCAATGCTAATGGACAGTTGTTTTTGCATTCATTTCTGTTTGTGCCTGATTGTCCTTTCCCTTTAATGGGGAAAGTTAGGGGCCACTCTGTCTCTGGAGGAGAAAGGGAACCACCCTCACTGTGTGATGAATATAAACAAAGAGTCATTCATGATCATGATTTAGTTGAGTTGGGTAACGGATTCTAATAGAGATGGGTTAAGACCAGACTAGATTTGGTCTCTTCCTCCAAAGTATTAAATTGCTGCTTCTGACAAACAGGTTATGGTTGGACAAATTGTGGTAAATTTCTTTGCCTTTAAGTGATTTGTACTTATTTTGGAGATCTTTATATAGTTTCAGTTAGAGAATTAGCATTGTCTCACGGTGACTTATGATCTTATCTAGCTAAAAACTAATTTTGAGATGTTTTACAGGGTCCCTATGGTATGACAAAGAAAAGTAGTTAACTAAGATTATTTAATCTGTTGTTAATGTAACCTTGTAATTCTAGTTATTGTAACCCACCTTTATTGTACACTGTAATCAGATGTTTGACCATGCCTTGTAAGTCTCTTGTCATTTATAGATATAGTCATGCCCTTGTGCTGGAACAAAACATGCCTAGTCATCAAGGGGATCCAAGGAAGACTAAGGAACCCAGTTACTACTGCTCGACATCAAGATGATGGCTGTGTAGGGATTTGAGCCCATCTAGACTAAAACTAGGATCTGCCCTGCCCCTGGGGCCCCTAGATCAGGTACTCAAGATATTTTTACTCCCTGATAGGCAGGGTCAATGCCCATGCTCAGCCTTGAAGCAATTACAGAAGACGGACCTTCGCCCTTCTGCCTCGCATAAGAATATGGAAGTAAAATCTCTTGAGGGGGGAATGTAAGGGTTAGGAGGGAAAGGAGCTGGGCACAATTTTTTAAAAGAGTGACAGCCCAAGGACACAGCATAAACCCCTTAGAATCAAATGGATCCAAGATGGCAGACCAGACCTTGCTCCTCAGTCAGCAAGCTAAGTGACATACCCAGAGGCGCCATGACAGTTCCACCCCTCCCTAAAAGAGCTGGAATAATTCTCCCACTTATTAGCATAAGGAATTACTCAGCCTTTAAAAGTTTAAGAATGCCATGCTTTCTGGGCCGCTGGATTTGCTCTGCCATGGCCCACACTCTGTCTGTGGAGTGTGCTTTCTCTGAATCTGAATAAATCTCTTTCTTACCTAAAAAAAAAAAAAAAAAAGTAGCCAGTTTTTCTCAATTCAAGTCCTGAGAAGAGTCCTAACCAAAGTCACATCCCTGGATGACTCTTCTGCCACATTCTGGCTAAATGACAAAGTAAAGATGACCATATGGAAGAAGCTTGAGTATGGAATGGAAGGTAAAGTTCAAAATCAGAGCTAAATTATTCCTAGTGTTCCTAGTATTGCTCTAATTAGAGAAAATTAAGTCAATATTTGTATGACTTTATTTGAATGTTTACAAATATTTACTGAATAATAAAAAGCAATGCAAATAGCATTCAGCAATAGAAATTATGATAAAAGTTATATTAATAGACTTGAAATTATTATGATTGAAAAGTAAAAGTGCAATAGTTCAGAATCCAGGAAAATCTCAAAATTGTGACAGAAATAAAGCAATTTACAATAAATTTCATATGTTAAAAAACTGAGTAATGGAAACTTAAGAGTATTTTTTGTCATATATTTTAGGTTAAAAAGAATTTAATCTTGGCAAGTTACAGATACTGAGTAATGCGAAATTATAGAATTTAATCATCTGATGGCTGTGTAGGGATTTGAGCCCATCTAGACTAAAGGCCCTGCCCTGGGGCCCCTAGATCAGGTACTCAAGATATTTTTACTCCCTGATAGGCAGGGTCAATGCCCATGCTCAGCCTTGAAGCAATTACAGAAGACGGACCTTCGCCCTTCTGCCTCGCATAAGAATATGGAAGTAAAATCTCTTGAGGGGGGAATGTAAGGGTTAGGAGGGAAAGGAGCTGGGCACAATTTTTTAAAAGAGTGACAGCCCAAGGACACAGCATAAACCCCTTAGAATCAAATGGATCCAAGATGGCAGACCAGACCTTGCTCCTCAGTCAGCAAGCTAAGTGACATACCCAGAGGCGCCATGACAGTTCCACCCCTCCCTAAAAGAGCTGGAATAATTCTCCCACTTATTAGCATAAGGAATTACTCAGCCTTTAAAAGTTTAAGAATGCCATGCTTTCTGGGCCGCTGGATTTGCTCTGCCATGGCCCACACTCTGTCTGTGGAGTGTGCTTTCTCTGAATCTGAATAAATCTCTTTCTTACCTAAAAAAAAAAAAAAAAAGTAGCCAGTTTTTCTCAATTCAAGTCCTGAGAAGAGTCCTAACCAAAGTCACATCCCTGGATGACTCTTCTGCCACATTCTGGCTAAATGACAAAGTAAAGATGACCATATGGAAGAAGCTTGAGTATGGAATGGAAGGTAAAGTTCAAAATCAGAGCTAAATTATTCCTAGTGTTCCTAGTATTGCTCTAATTAGAGAAAATTAAGTCAATATTTGTATGACTTTATTTGAATGTTTACAAATATTTACTGAATAATAAAAAGCAATGCAAATAGCATTCAGCAATAGAAATTATGATAAAAGTTATATTAATAGACTTGAAATTATTATGATTGAAAAGTAAAAGTGCAATAGTTCAGAATCCAGGAAAATCTCAAAATTGTGACAGAAATAAAGCAATTTACAATAAATTTCATATGTTAAAAAACTGAGTAATGGAAACTTAAGAGTATTTTTTGTCATATATTTTAGGTTAAAAAGAATTTAATCTTGGCAAGTTACAGATATGTTGCATTTAAATTTTTAAATTTAATTTAGTAAATGGGTTTTGTTAGAATATTAATTGGCATGTAAATTATCTCTTGGGAATTATAAAATATTTTGAAACATTTAGGAAACAATATATACTATTTGTGAAAAAGGAAAGGAAAGAAAGAAGAAAAACAGAAGGAGAAAAGTAAATAGAGGGGCATCCCTGGTTGTCCAGTGGGTAAGAACACCACCTTGCAGTGCAAGGGGCGCACGCAGTTCGATCCCTGGCCTGGGAAGATCCCACGTGCCGTGAAGCAGCTAGACCAATGTGTCCAATCACCGAGCCAGAGCTCTGGAGTGCACGCGCCCAGAGCTGGTGCTCTGTGACAACACAGGCGATGGGACGTCCACATGGGCTGAAGAACAAAAGATGGATGAAAAAATAGAAAACTGAAAGACCAATAGAAGTGTCCTGCCAGTCCCTCTCCCTCCCCAACCCGCCCCTCTCCCCCCACCCCAAAAAAGTAAATAGAGGCGAAAACTGGGAAGAAAGAAAAGACAGAGGAAGAGAAGACAGAAAAAAAGAAAGGAAGGAAAGGTAAATGAATGAAAAGCCTGTCTCATTTTTTATCCAAAATAACATAAATTTAAAAAGTAATGGAGTCATAATGATATTATATCATATCTAACCTAACCTTCAAATACAAGAAAAATAGAGAAGGAAGCATCCATCAATAGTAGATTTTCAAGTGTGGCAATTTTCAAGTACACTTACTTATTTACATATGTTCTTGTAGATATGTTCATTTATCAAAACACAGCTCAGTTTCTTGGCTTGTGCAATTACCCTTTTATGTAGTGGCCCATAGAGGTTCAGAATGCCCTACCAATGTGTTTGTTCTAAGTAGGTAGGAAAACTACAGCTTACTTGAACTTTAAAAAGACTACTTCAAAAATTGAATTAAAAAGTTTTATATCATTCTAAGACTTTATGCACTTTCCTCACAAGTAACTAGATATAAAATATAAAAATTAAAATATTCCATCCATAAAACTGTTAAACAACTAGATATGATACAAAAATTATTTCATTTCAACAAAAACTGTTCTAGTAATTGTAGTCCCACTTCACAGTAAACAAACAAACAAAAAAATTAATTCGTGTGCATGCTTCCATTCTATTATATTTTTAAATTATACCTCATTTAGGCATGTCTTTTCAGGTGCATAGTTCAGCTTTTTGAAGAAATGTTATTTGTCATTGCCTTGCCAATATAGCAAGGCATGCAACTATCTTCAAACTCTCTGGATTCCTATAGGCAAAACACATGAACAGTTGGTGTCTGACCATTAAATACTTTCCACATGTATGTATTGCTGAACAAACTGATCAGTAGTTCAAAGCAAACCCCATCCTATCCTCCAACTGCTGAAGGACAAACCAATTGTTCATTCAGAAGAAAGTTTCTGAGGGTAGGGGAAACATCTTCCGAGTGCACGCCAGAGCTGGTGCTCTGTGACAACACAGGCGATGGGACTCCACATAGAACGTGTGCTGCCAAAGTCCCCCCTCCCTCCCCAACCCGACCCCTTCCCCAAAAAGTAAATAGAGGCGAAAACTGGGAAGAAAGAAAAGACAGAGGAAGAGAAGACAGAAAAAAAGAAAGGAAGGAAAGGTAAATGAATGAAAAGCCTGTCTCATTTTTTATCCAAAATAACATAAATTTAAAAAGTAATGGAGTCATAATGATATTATATCATATCTAACCTAACCTTCAAATACAAGAAAAATAGAGAAGGAAGCATCCATCAATAGTAGATTTTCAAGTGTGGCAATTTTCAAGTACACTTACTTATTTACATATGTTCTTGTAGATATGTTCATTTATCAAAACACAGCTCAGTTTCTTGGCTTGTGCAATTACCCTTTTATGTAGTGGCCCATAGAGGTTCAGAATGCCCTACCAATGTGTTTGTTCTAAGTAGGTAGGAAAACTACAGCTTACTTGAACTTTAAAAAGACTACTTCAAAAATTGAATTAAAAAGTTTTATATCATTCTAAGACTTTATGCACTTTCCTCACAAGTAACTAGATATAAAATATAAAAATTAAAATATTCCATCCATAAAACTGTTAAACAACTAGA
Organism: Tragulus kanchil; assembly: GCA_022376925.1. Taxonomy (NCBI): domain Eukaryota; kingdom Metazoa; phylum Chordata; class Mammalia; order Artiodactyla; family Tragulidae; genus Tragulus; species Tragulus kanchil. The sequence continues at coordinate 87,238,348 of JAIOJX010000002.1, read as the reverse complement.
TATGATACAAAAATTATTTCATTTCAACAAAAACTGTTCTAGTAATTGTAGTCCCACTTCACAGTAAACAAACAAACAAAAAAATTAATTCGTGTGCATGCTTCCATTCTATTATATTTTTAAATTATACCTCATTTAGGCATGTCTTTTCAGGTGCATAGTTCAGCTTTTTGAAGAAATGTTATTTGTCATTGCCTTGCCAATATAGCAAGGCATGCAACTATCTTCAAACTCTCTGGATTCCTATAGGCAAAACACATGAACAGTTGGTGTCTGACCATTAAATACTTTCCACATGTATGTATTGCTGAACAAACTGATCAGTAGTTCAAAGCAAACCCCATCCTATCCTCCAACTGCTGAAGGACAAACCAATTGTTCATTCAGAAGAAAGTTTCTGAGGGAGGGTAGGGGCTCTTCCAAAGAAGCTGTAAACATATCAGTCTTTCAGACAGTGAGAAGCACCATGTCTGTCCAAGCTGTATGGTCAATGTTGGGTCCCTCCATGAAGAAATCCAGGTTCCTCCATGAAGAAATCCAAGAAAAACAGCTACTTCCCATGACTCAACAGGTCCTAGAACAATGATATTCCAAATTGATTCTGAGTATCACAATTGAATGTTTTTACCATACATGAAAGAAAGTCTATGAAATTACAGCAAAGAATAACTTCCAAGAACTAAAATAAAAACTACAAATAAATACAAATAAACTATTATAAAATTATGATACCTATCCTACATGATCTATCAATCTTTGGCTTTTTTGCCTTAAGTTTTTAGGTTTTAAAAATACTCAATAATCCCCATAACTTTAGTTATAATTTTTAGACATATTCTTCCAATTAATATTAACAGTGTTTACTTTATAGTAATAATAATCATTTATTATGATTTTCTATAAAATTTTTCACATGTTCATTAAGAGGGCAGATAGGTAAGAGAGAGAAACAAGAGCACAGCAGCAACAAAATACATAATTAGAATTCAAATATTAAAAGCAGAAAATACATCCTTTTCTAGACTTCAAATTTTGAGAAACAGTTGCTGAAAGTATATTTATGATGGTGCTTGATATTTAATGGGTTTTACAGGTTGTGCTAGTGGTAAAGAATCCACCTGCCAATGCAGGAGACATAAGAGATAAAGGTTCAATCCCTAGGTTGGGAAGAGCCCCTGGAAGAAGGCAATTTCATAAATGACAGTACAATATAATAGAAAAATGTGAGTTGAATGGATAGACAATAAAACTTGGAACACAAATTTTCCAATTACTATCAATAATAATTATTATCCAATTACTGTATATAACTAAAGAACTTAATGCAACTGCCTAGCACAGGGCCTGGGCAAAATAAATGCTATAAAGGATGACCCTCTTTCACTATGCAACAAACTCAACATAAAAGGGAGAATTAAAATTAGAGTGTAAATAATGAAAATTCATTGTGAAATTGCAGTCTAGTAAATCAAAGGGGTAATTATTGCTTCAAGTATTATCAAATAACTCAAGTACTAACTACACAAGAATTCCTCAATATGTTTATTATTTTTCATTTTGGCACTCTATTTAACCGTCATCTAATACAGAAGAGGAATGTAAAGAGGAATCTGGTGGGCTAAGGTCTGGTCACAAAGAGTCAGCCATGACTTAGCAACTAAACAAGAAACAATAGCAACACTAAGAGTAGTTTAATGGCTTTATAAAAATAAGATATTTTTTAGAAATTTCATTAATGCTTTTAGAAGTAAATGCATAACCTTTGGGTTATAACAGTTGGATTGCAATTATAAGTTTATCCAAAGAGAAGGGAAAGTGTTATGGAAGACTACACGTGTGTGCATGCTCAGTTGCTCAGTTATATTAAACTCTTTGTGATTCTTTTGACTCTAGCCCACCAGGCTCTTTTGTCCATGGAATTTTTCAGGGAAGAATACTGGAGTGGGTTTCCATTTCCTCCACCAGGAGATCTTTCCAAACAGGGATCAAGGACCAAAGAGTAGATACTTGGGGCTTAATTTGCCATGGACTCTCTTTCACAGTTAATCAGTTTTGCCATTTTAGTGACTTAACCACCACAGATAAATAGCACATAACAATGAGTATTCAGGTGTTGGCATACGTCCTGAAAACTCCATTATGAATAAAAGACAAATTTAGCTGAGGAAGAGTTTGTGATATATTACTCAGTGCTGACATAATAAAACCACTTCAAAATAACAGAACCAGTCTTACCTGAGGGCTTTCATTTAGCCTGTATCTATCAGTGAGACATGGACCAAAGTAAGCACTGCTGAAACTTTCTGATGCAAACTATGCTTTTCCAGTCCTGGTGCCACAAATGAAAATGAAATCAAAATGGTTTCCTGTTCAATGAGAGAAAAGTAATTTGCATTAAGATATTTGTTCAAAAACAGAAAAAAAAAATGTACCAGGAAGGTGCCCTTTAGAGGTGAGTAAACACTTTTTTCATCTGTTCTATAGACAGGAGAACAAATATGAGTCAGCACCATTAAAAAACACACAAATGTAGACACCAAACAATTATGAATGAACTGCAGTTGAATGATGGCATCTAAAAATATATAGAAAAATCAATGATTTTTACCTTACGAAAGAGATTTCTAGGAACTAGAGTTTGGTAAATGTTCAAGTGAAATCAGAACAGACAATTACAGTGTCCTGGAACACCTGATCTCCTGCTTGGCATGCCCTTTAAAATGAATCACATCAGCAATTATATATTTTCTGAGAAAACATAGATCTATGACATAAGTACTTTATTGAACCAATAAAAATATTAATATCAGTAAAGTAAACATAAGCATTCAGATAAAGAAGAAAAATCATTTGATAGCAACACTAAGAGTAGTTTAATGGCTTTATAAAAATAAGATATTTTTTAGAAATTTCATTAATGCTTTTAGAAGTAAATGCATAACCTTTGGGTTATAACAGTTGGATTGCAATTATAAGTTTATCCAAAGAGAAGGGAAAGTGTTATGGAAGACTACACGTGTGTGCATGCTCAGTTGCTCAGTTATATTAAACTCTTTGTGATTCTTTTGACTCTAGCCCACCAGGCTCTTTTGTCCATGGAATTTTTCAGGGAAGAATACTGGAGTGGGTTTCCATTTCCTCCACCAGGAGATCTTTCCAAACAGGGATCAAGGACCAAAGAGTAGATACTTGGGGCTTAATTTGCCATGGACTCTCTTTCACAGTTAATCAGTTTTGCCATTTTAGTGACTTAACCACCACAGATAAATAGCACATAACAATGAGTATTCAGGTGTTGGCATACGTCCTGAAAACTCCATTATGAATAAAAGACAAATTTAGCTGAGGAAGAGTTTGTGATATATTACTCAGTGCTGACATAATAAAACCACTTCAAAATAACAGAACCAGTCTTACCTGAGGGCTTTCATTTAGCCTGTATCTATCAGTGAGACATGGACCAAAGTAAGCACTGCTGAAACTTTCTGATGCAAACTATGCTTTTCCAGTCCTGGTGCCACAAATGAAAATGAAATCAAAATGGTTTCCTGTTCAATGAGAGAAAAGTAATTTGCATTAAGATATTTGTTCAAAAACAGAAAAAAAAAATGTACCAGGAAGGTGCCCTTTAGAGGTGAGTAAACACTTTTTTCATCTGTTCTATAGACAGGAGAACAAATATGAGTCAGCACCATTAAAAAACACACAAATGTAGACACCAAACAATTATGAATGAACTGCAGTTGAATGATGGCATCTAAAAATATATAGAAAAATCAATGATTTTTACCTTACGAAAGAGATTTCTAGGAACTAGAGTTTGGTAAATGTTCAAGTGAAATCAGAACAGACAATTACAGTGTCCTGGAACACCTGATCTCCTGCTTGGCATGCCCTTTAAAAATGAATCACATCAGCAATTATATATTTTCTGAGAAAACATAGATCTATGACATAAGTACTTTATTGAACCAATAAAAATATTAATATCAGTAAAGTAAACATAAGCATTCAGATAAAAGAAGAAAAAAATCATTTGATAATAAGTGCTATGAATACAAATACATTGTCCCCTTGATATTGGATATGCTTACAGGAATGTGAAGATATATGAGGGCATCTTAACTCCATTCAGAAAACACATTTTTATGAAAAATAACACAATCATTATATTTCTCTGGCTCTGTACATTATGAGAATAATGACAAATTCTATAGAAAATCTTAAAATATTTTAACACTGCTCTCCAAAACTAGAATTCTGACAATTCAAAATTGTTATACACTAGACAATAAAAACTCAGAAGAAGTAACTAATTATGACCAAACTTAGTTTAACAGCAACAGAAAGTGAGGGTAGACATACAGTAGTAAAGTACAAGTTTTGACTATAGACTTAGTTTTTGCTTCATCAGTCATTTTTCTCAATCTTTCTAATTTCCAGAGATATTTGCTTTAGTTTAAAATATTGACTTCCTATGCAACTACTTCATTCTTCAGAACATTGTCCACATGGGCGAGGAGGCATCCTTTTTCAACTTCAGACATACAGGATATTTGTAGCTTGTGATCCTAAAAGAGACACATTTTTGGTTGATACTTAACTGCAACTCATGCAGAAAGACTCTTTGGTCTTGTTGAGTGATTTATCCACTGATAGAAAATTGCCCATACAGAGAAACAGAATAACTGAATTTAATCTCATCATTGCTCTGCACATCCCCTATCAAATTCATTTCATACTCATTCGGGTAGAGATGCAAGTTTTCTGTAATATCTTCCTTTTTTACTGCATCTTTATCCTGTCTTCACTTTCAGTTTCTCAGCCACTATTGCTTTCAGTCATTTGTTTTGTAGAAACATTGGATTTGAGTTTTTCAATGTTGCCTGCACTGATCTTCTTTAAATCTGACTATTAGATATATCTGCAGTGTTTTCATACATTTAGGTTGTCCTTGACCCATATCCTCAGCTCTACTCCACTTGCAAGGTGCACCCAGGCCACAGACCAGGTCCAGGCATACCCATATCCTTGACTCTCCCTTTTTTAAAACTTTTTGGCCTTTCTTTAGTTGCAGTGAATAGGGGCCATTTTTTGTTGAGGTGCACAAGCTTATTTTTGTGGTGACTTATTGTGGAGCACATATTATAGACATGCAGTCTTCAGTGGTTGCAGTACACAGCCTCAGTAATTGCAGCTCACAGGCTTAGTTTCTCCACAACACTTGGAATTTTCCTGGATCAAGAATCAAACCCATGTCCCCTGCACTGGCAGACAAATTCTTATCCATTGTGCCACCAGGGAAGTCCCCTATATCCATGGCTCTTAAAAGTTCTTGCTTGATGTATCATGAAAACTCTGTTTCTGGTGGGAGAATGAGACAGGTGAGCTTTAAAGAGTCTTTGAGTACTAAGACTTGAAGATCATAGGGCTGAAAAATGAATCACAATAGTACTTTATTTCTTCTCTGTTTTCCTTTTGTAAAATATTCATATATATTTGAATGGCTGGACAAAGAATAGAAGTGACATTAATGTTTTAGAAAAGATAGGACTCAGGGTAAAGGAATAGATTTTTCCTAATTCATTCTGAAATTTCCATTTGTATCCATTCATTCAATCTATAGACACTTGAGTACCTACCAGAACTTGACACTATTTTAGATAGTCAATTTAGTAGCAAGAACAGTGCAGAAAATGTAGACTCTCATGTGTTTTTCATTCTTGTGAGATAGACAAACATTCACAAGCAAAACAAGCAAAACAATTTTAAAGAGTGACAAGGGTCTGAGAATAAGACAGCTATGAGACAGAGACCTTCTGGAGTAAGAGTTAAAATAACTTGAGTTTTCAATAGTTCAGCTGATAAAGAATCTTCCTGCAAGGCAGGAGACCCCAGTAGGATCCCTCGGTTGGAAAAATCCCCTAGAGAAGTGATAGGCTACCTACCCCAGTATTCCTGGGCTTCCCTGGTAGCTCAGATGGTAAAGAATCCACTTGCAATAAGGGAGACCTGAGTTTGATCCCTGGGTTGAGAAAATCCCCTGGAGGAGGGCATGGCAAGTCACTCCAGCATTCTTGCCTGGAAAATCCCATGGGCTACAGTAGTCCATAGGGTCACAAAGAGTCAAGATACGACTGAAACAGCTGAGCATGAACACAAGTGCTTGCATTGATATGAGAGTGACAAAAAGGGAGCTATTTGTGTTAAGATTTATAATGAAAAATTCATTGTTTTCATTCCCATACTCTTCGTGTTTTAAGATTTATAATGCAAAAAATTCATTGTTTTTCAAAACACTTGGAATTTTCCTGGATCAAGAATCAAACCCATGTCCCCTGCACTGGCAGACAAATTCTTATCCATTGTGCCACCAGGGAAGTCCCCTATATCCATGGCTCTTAAAAGTTCTTGCTTGATGTATCATGAAAACTCTGTTTCTGGTGGGAGAATGAGACAGGTGAGCTTTAAAGAGTCTTTGAGTACTAAGACTTGAAGATCATAGGGCTGAAAAATGAATCACAATAGTACTTTATTTCTTCTCTGTTTTCCTTTTGTAAAATATTCATATATATTTGAATGGCTGGACAAAGAATAGAAGTGACATTAATGTTTTAGAAAAGATAGGACTCAGGGTAAAGGAATAGATTTTTCCTAATTCATTCTGAAATTTCCATTTGTATCCATTCATTCAATCTATAGACACTTGAGTACCTACCAGAACTTGACACTATTTTAGATAGTCAATTTAGTAGCAAGAACAGTGCAGAAAATGTAGACTCTCATGTGTTTTTCATTCTTGTGAGATAGACAAACATTCACAAGCAAAACAAGCAAAACAATTTTAAAGAGTGACAAGGGTCTGAGAATAAGACAGCTATGAGACAGAGACCTTCTGGAGTAAGAGTTAAAATAACTTGAGTTTTCAATAGTTCAGCTGATAAAGAATCTTCCTGCAAGGCAGGAGACCCCAGTAGGATCCCTCGGTTGGAAAAATCCCCTAGAGAAGTGATAGGCTACCTACCCCAGTATTCCTGGGCTTCCCTGGTAGCTCAGATGGTAAAGAATCCACTTGCAATAAGGGAGACCTGAGTTTGATCCCTGGGTTGAGAAAATCCCCTGGAGGAGGGCATGGCAAGTCACTCCAGCATTCTTGCCTGGAAAATCCCATGGGCTACAGTAGTCCATAGGGTCACAAAGAGTCAAGATACGACTGAAACAGCTGAGCATGAACACAAGTGCTTGCATTGATATGAGAGTGACAAAAAGGGAGCTATTTGTGTTAAGATTTATAATGAAAAATTCATTGTTTTCATTCCATCCTTCATCAACTTCATTCCAAGTTCAGAGTTTCTTTGCCAGTAGATCTCTCTGGAATTACAGTCCGTTGAGAGATCAGGTGGACAAAATGAATAGATTCAGAGAGAAGGAGATACAGGGAGAATAATTAGAAATCTATTTATGAGATTGATGCAAACAGAATTAGTTTTGGACTGCAACTGTTAAATCATTATTATTAGGCTCGAACACATATTTGTTAATCCAACTAGGGACGATTACAATCAAGACATTTTTGCCAATGAGAAATATGTTTGTTCATTCCAGTAGCATAAAAATATATGTTTTGGGATTTGACATACTCTTGGAAAGCATTTTCTGCCTCCTTCTCTTTGTGGAAGTATTTTCCCTGCAAAAAAGTTGTCAAGATGCTTGAAGAAGTGGTAATCGACTGGCTAGAGGTCAGGTAAATATGGCAGATGACGCAAAACTTCGTAGTCTAATTCGTTCAACTTTTGAAGCATTGATTGTGCAGTCCAGAATTGTCATGCATAAGAACTGGGCCCTTTCATTGCAACTTTCCATGTATCTCATCAATTTGCTGAATATACTTAGATGTAATGGTTTTGCCAGAGTTCAGAAAGTTGTAGAGGATAAAGTGGACAGCAGAACACCAAACAGTGATCCTGACCTTTTTTGGTGAAAGTTTGGCTTTGGGAAGTGGTTTGGAGCATCATCTTGGCCCAACCACTGAGATGGTCATTGTTGGCTATTGAATAAAGTCCACTTTTTGGTGCCTGTCGCAATCCCATCAATAAATTGTTTGTCAATGTAGCACAGCATAACCAAAGACAATGCTTCAAAGTGATGATTTTTAAAAAATTTTTGATCAAAAGTTAGGCATCTCATGAAATCAACCCTGAATAGTCATTGGAAGGACTGATGCTGAAGCTCTAATATTTTGGCCACCTGATGTGATGAGCTGACTCATTATAAAAGACCCTAATGCTGGGGTAAATAGAAGACAGAAGGAGAAGGGGATGACAGTAGATGAGATGGTTGGATGGTATCACTGACTCAATGGACATGAGTTTGAGCAAACTCCGGGAGATAGTTTATCTGGGAGAAAAACTCCACTTATCAAGCTTTTTGACCTTTTCAATTTGCTTCAAACGCAAAATGACTGCAGAATGTTTGACGTTTGTTGAGCTCTCCAGTAACTTCTTGTGTAGTTGTGAGATAAACAGTTTTTGTGATGGCTCTTAATAGTTGCTGCCAAATTCTGATGGTCAGCCAAGGCACTCCTTATCTTCAAGGCTCTCTTCTCCTTTGCAAAACTTCTTGAACCACTGCTGCCCTGTACATTTGATTGCAGTTCTTTGATCAAGTATGTTGCTGATGTTGTGAGTTGTCTCCAGAATTGTGTGAACAAAGACAGAAAAAAGCATCTCTACTTGTTTGATCCTAATGCTAGTAAAGTGGTTAGTAGGCTAACAGAATATATGCAAGTCCTCCCTGTGATTAAGTTAGCAGTGTAGCAGTGATAACCCCACCCCCACATTATGTTGTATTTCTCACAATGTTTGATAATCTCCAAATGCATGTTTCAAGGCAATGACTCTAGCCCAAAAAACTAAAAGGAAAATCAAATATCCACATCACAGATACACAATTTCATCCACATCATTGATACAATCCTTAGGGGGGGCAATCATTTAAGGATCTCCTTTTATGTAGTGCATTTTTTAGTCACACAGTTTAAGAACATAAACAATGTAAGGAAAAGTAGAGCTATATATACCAAACATGAACATCTCCAGGTCATTTAAAAACTATTAGGGTTAATACTTGCAGGCAGCATATATATAATAAGACAAGTTTCTTCTTTTTTCTAATTTTTAAATTTTTTTTTAATTGTTTTGGGGGCGGGTTTGGGAGGGAGGAGGGCGGGTGGGTCATTTCTATTGGTCTTTCATTTATCTATTTTCATCCATCTTTGTTCTTTGGCCCATGTGGGTCTCCCATCACCGCGGCCTCTGTTGTCGCAGAGCACCGGCTCTGGGCGCATATGCTCCAGAGCTCCGGCTCGACAATTGGACACATCGGTCCAGCTGCTCTGTGGTAAATTGGTTCTTCCCAGGCCAGGGATCAAACCAGTACCCCTTGTACTGCAAGGCGGTGTCCTTATCCACTGGATCACCAGGGAAGCCTGAAATTTTAAAATTCTTAACAAATTTTCTTATATATGCTTTAAAAGATTAAAACCCTACTTACTGATCTTGTTAAATCCAAGTTTCATCATATTAACTCATGGTCATATAAACCAAATTAATACAAATAAATGGCTATTTGAATTGACAGTAGTAGATGTGACACAAAGAAAAATTACTTAAATCCTTGGACTTTTATGTGTAGATGCAGACAGTCTCATTTTCATTATAAATTTCTTCTATTTTTGCCTTATGAATTATGTCCTTTTTATAGGAGATCTGCAAGGTCACAAAATGAAAAGATAAAGTCTACTTCTGTGAAATCAGCTCAGAAATTTCACAAAAGCCTTAAAGTAATAAATCATGAGTCAGAGAATGTCAGGATGTTGAAGTAGTAGTCACCTCATTTGAAAGTACATCTTGTTCATCCTGTGAAATCACCCACATTATGTTGTATTTCTCACAATGATAATCTCCAAATGCATGTTTCAAGGCAATGACTCTAGCCCAAAAAACTAAAAGGAAAATCAAATATCCACATCACAGATACACAATTTCATCCACATCATTGATACAATCCTTAGGGGGGGCAATCATTTAAGGATCTCCTTTTATGTAGTGCATTTTTTAGTCACACAGTTTAAGAACATAAACAATGTAAGGAAAAGTAGAGCTATATATACCAAACATGAACATCTCCAGGTCATTTAAAAACTATTAGGGTTAATACTTGCAGGCAGCATATATATAATAAGACAAGTTTCTTCTTTTTTCTAATTTTTAAATTTTTTTTTAATTGTTTTTGGGGGGGGCGGGTTTGGGAGGGAGGAGGGCGGGTGGGTCATTTCTATTGGTCTTTCATTTATCTATTTTCATCCATCTTTGTTCTTTGGCCCATGTGGGTCTCCCATCACCCTTGACCTCTGTTGTCCATGAGCACCGGCTCTGGGCGCATATGCTCCAGAGCTCCGGCTCGACAATTGGACACATCGGTCCAGCTGCTCTGTGGTAAATTGGTTCTTCCCAGGCCAGGGATCAAACCAGTACCCCTTGTACTGCAAGGCGGTGTCCTTATCCACTGGATCACCAGGGAAGCCTGAAATTTTAAAATTCTTAACAAATTTTCTTATATATGCTTTAAAAGATTAAAACCCTACTTACTGATCTTGTTAAATCCAAGTTTCATCATATTAACTCATGGTCATATAAACCAAATTAATACAAATAAATGGCTATTTGAATTGACAGTAGTAGATGTGACACAAAGAAAAATTACTTAAATCCTTGGACTTTTATGTGTAGATGCAGACAGTCTCATTTTCATTATAAATTTCTTCTATTTTTTGCCTTATGAATTATGTCCTTTTTATAGGAGATCTGCAAGGTCACAAAATGAAAAGATAAAAGTCTACTTCTGTGAAATCAGCTCAGAAATTTCACAAAAAGCCTTAAAGTAATAAATCATGAGTCAGAGAATGTCAGGATGTTGAAGTAGTAGTCACCTCATTTGAAAGTACATCTTGTTCATTCTGAGAAGTTATAACAAGGCTTTCAGTTCTGGCATAAAATTGACTATTTTCTTCCCCATTTCTTTGTATAGATGTCATGGAACTGCTTAATTCCATTTCCCTTCTCTCTATTCTAACAGCAATCTCTTCTATTAAAGGCAGTCAATAACTATATTATAGTGTTAAAATAGCATAGTCTCATTTTAAAAATTAATTCAACTGATAGTAAACTGACAGCAAAGTTTCAATGTCTGAAAAACGACAACCTAAGTTTTCAAAGGTTCATTATATTTTTGCATTTTCTATGCTTTGAATATCTGATCTGAAATGTAATAAGTATTTTCTTAACAAAGTTTTCAAGTTATAGATCCATTCAGATACCTTTAAACACATTGTATTTTTATTATTTAATATTATATATAACATTGTGCTTCACCCAACTAACCATACAATAGAGAAAGAATGTTGGCATAAGCAGAAGAGTTAGTAAAACTACGAATCTTTGAAGCTTGAGCGAACCTTTGGAGGTGTAAGACATGATTCCATTTCTTATTAATTAATTAAATACAAAACATTAAAGGGAGCTGCAAGGAAAACTGAAATTTAAAATAAGTGATATAATCTAAATTTGAAAATAAGTAAGATTTTAACAGGTGGTTCAGTGGTAGGGGCTTCCCTGAAAGCTTAGCTGGTAAAGAATCTGCCTGCAATACAGGAGACCTCAGTTAGATTCCTGGATGGGAAAGATCCCTGGAGAATGCAACAGCTTAAATCCAAGTTTCATCATATTAACTCATGGTCATATAAACCAAATTAATACAAATAAATGGCTATTTGAATTGACAGTAGTAGATGTGACACAAAGAAAAATTACTTAAATCCTTGGACTTTTATGTGTAGATGCAGACAGTCTCATTTTCATTATAAATTTCTTCTATTTTTTGCCTTATGAATTATGTCCTTTTTATAGGAGATCTGCAAGGTCACAAAATGAAAAGATAAAGTCTACTTCTGTGAAATCAGCTCAGAAATTTCACAAAAAGCCTTAAAGTAATAAATCATGAGTCAGAGAATGTCAGGATGTTGAAGTAGTAGTCACCTCATTTGAAAGTACATCTTGTTCATTCTGAGAAGTTATAACAAGGCTTTCAGTTCTGGCATAAAATTGACTATTTTCTTCCCCATTTCTTTGTATAGATGTCATGGAACTGCTTAATTCCATTTCCCTTCTCTCTATTCTAACAGCAATCTCTTCTATTAAAGGCAGTCAATAACTATATTATAGTGTTAAAATAGCATAGTCTCATTTTAAAAATTAATTCAACTGATAGTAAACTGACAGCAAAGCTCCAATGTCTGAAAACGACAACCTAAGTTTTCAAAGGTTCATTATATTTTTGCATTTTCTATGCTTTGAATATCTGATCTGAAATGTAATAAGTATTTTCTTAACAAAGTTTTCAAGTTATAGATCCATTCAGATACCTTTAAACACATTGTATTTTTATTATTTAATATTATATATAACATTGTGCTTCACCCAACTAACCATACAATAGAGAAAGAATGTTGGCATAAGCAGAAGAGTTAGTAAAACTACGAATCTTTGAAGCTTGAGCGAACCTTTGGAGGTGTAAGACATGATTCCATTTCTTATTAATTAATTAAATACAAAACATTAAAGGGAGCTGCAAGGAAAACTGAAATTTAAAATAAGTGATATAATCTAAATTTGAAAATAAGTAAGATTTTAACAGGTGGTTCAGTGGTAGGGGCTTCCCTGAAAGCTTAGCTGGTAAAGAATCTGCCTGCAATACAGGAGACCTCAGTTAGATTCCTGGATGGGAAAGATCCCCTGGAGAATGCAACAGCTACCCACTACAGTATTCTTTCCTGGAGAATTCCATGGACAAAGGAGCTTGGCAGGGTATAGTCCTTGAGGTCACAAAGGGTCAAAAATGAACTACTTTCACAGCCTTCTGAGTCGAGGAAGATGCCCGGAAGGAGGAAATGGCAAGGCACTGCAGTATTCATGCCCAGGAAGTCCCATAGAAATAGGAGCCTAGCAGGCTACACTCCATTAAGTTGTAAAGAGTCAGACAGTATTTTGCGACTGCATAACAGAATTTTAGCAGAAAGAGACTATTCGTGCATGTGTGTGTGCTGCATGTGTACACAAAGAGGAATATGGTAGAAGTAGGAAATAAAATAAAGACATTCCATTTGGAAAGTCAAAGGCAGAAATACTTCCTATGCATCCAGCAACTCAAGTCAAAGAGGTTACTAAATGTGTAGGTAGTTGAGTTGAATTTTGTGAACACAAGAGTAGGAGAAACCCATTTTAGGAAAGATGATTGATTAAGTAGTGTGTGCTTATTTTAGATACCTTACATTTAGGCAACAGCAAAATATATAACAATAAGAAATGGTTATGATAAATAATAAAAACAAACTTTGATGAAGTTTCTTTCAAAAATTATTATCTGGATGTGAATATTGGTATGTCTTAGAAGAACATGGTTAACATTGGATGCTTTACCAACTAAGGAAGGTATATATTAACAGAAGTATGCTGCTTAACCACGTTAGGTCGCCCATACTGATCCCATCCTGCACTGCAGGCAGATTTCTCACCACTATTTCCCTTTAAACACATTGTATTTTTATTATTTAATATTATATATAACATTGTGCTTCACCCAACTAACCATACAATAGAGAAAGAATGTTGGCATAAGCAGAAGAGTTAGTAAAACTACGAATCTTTGAAGCTTGAGCGAACCTTTGGAGGTGTAAGACATGATTCCATTTCTTATTAATTAATTAAATACAAAACATTAAAGGGAGCTGCAAGGAAAACTGAAATTTAAAATAAGTGATATAATCTAAATTTGAAAATAAGTAAGATTTTAACAGGTGGTTCAGTGGTAGGGGCTTCCCTGAAAGCTTAGCTGGTAAAGAATCTGCCTGCAATACAGGAGACCTCAGTTAGATTCCTGGATGGGAAAGATCCCCTGGAGAATGCAACAGCTACCCACTACAGTATTCTTTCCTGGAGAATTCCATGGACAAAGGAGCTTGGCAGGGTATAGTCCTTGAGGTCACAAAGGGTCAAAAATGAACTACTTTCACAGCCTTCTGAGTCGAGGAAGATGCCCGGAAGGAGGAAATGGCAAGGCACTGCAGTATTCATGCCCAGGAAGTCCCATAGAAATAGGAGCCTAGCAGGCTACACTCCATTAAGTTGTAAAGAGTCAGACAGTATTTTGCGACTGCATAACAGAATTTTAGCAGAAAGAGACTATTCGTGCATGTGTGTGGGCTTCATGTGTACACAAAGAGGAATATGGTAGAAGTAGGAAATAAAATAAAGACATTCCATTTGGAAAGTCAAAGGCAGAAATACTTCCTATGCATCCAGCAACTCAAGTCAAAGAGGTTACTAAATGTGTAGGTAGTTGAGTTGAATTTTGTGAACACAAGAGTAGGAGAAACCCATTTTAGGAAAGATGATTGATTAAGTAGTGTGTGCTTATTTTAGATACCTTACATTTAGGCAACAGCAAAATATATAACAATAAGAAATGGTTATGATAAATAATAAAAACAAACTTTGATGAAGTTTCTTTCAAAAATTATTATCTGGATGTGAATATTGGTATGTCTTAGAAGAACATGGTTAACATTGGATGCTTTACCAACTAAGGAAGGTATATATTAACAGAAGTATGCTGCTTAACCACGTTAGTCGTGTCCAACTCTGCAACACCCATCGACTGAATCCCATCCTGCACTGCAGGCAGATTTCTCACCACTGAGCCATCAGGGAAGCCCCATGGGGTCTCAAATATATCTGGATATATAGACTGTAGCTTGCCAGGCTTGTCTGTCCATAGAATTTTCCAGCCAAGAGTACTGGATTGGGTTGCCATTCCTTCTCCAACAAAAGTATTACCTGAAGTTATATTTAAAATAAAATATGTTAGCTCTTACTCCAGGAAATATATAAACTTAATTCTTATAATCTAAGGTTTGTTCTCTAATATGGAGAGACTGATTGGAACTCACAGAATACATATCAAGCTTGCCTGGAAATTCCAATCTAAGTCCCCTGGATCCAAATGGTCTCATGTAGATTTTCTGTAAATTCTTTACTGGGAAAAAGTCGACTCATATTCTCATATCATCTATAAACTCCACCGCAGGAATCCTGGTATATGTGTTTGTCATTATGAAATCCAGCCTCTGCTCTTCTTTGTCCAATAAAACAAGAACCATTAAGAGAATCCAGGAGCATAGCAAATTTTACTTAGTAATTTGAGGGAATAGAGGAGAGGCGTTTACATTATAATTATAAACAACTTCAGTAACAAATTCTGTTCTTAAAATGCCTCTTGGCTATTCAACTCCAATAAAGTTTACAATAGCTATAGTTTACAGCTGTAGAAACCACTTTTATTCCATCTTGCTGACTTCTTTCCCTTTATACCATCTTGCTGATGTCTTTCTTCTTCACCTGATCCCTTTCAGTAGTAATAAAATTAATAATTAAAATAACTTCTGATCATTTCTATCTGAGTCATTTCAATATATCTTTGTTGATGTCGCTTTCCTCACCAACTGGTTTATTTTTTTCTACACAAGAAATTTTATTGCCTAAAAGAGACTATATGAAATGTCAATAATGTGAAATAGTTCCAAAGCAAATTTACTAATAAAACCTAGATATATCTTCTAATGTTGTGTCAATACTTATTCAAAAATGTTTAATTCTAAGTCCATTAAATGAAACTCTAAGAGATTCATTAATTTGCAATGGAACCACTCCACTGAATTCTGGTAGGGACTTCAAAAACTGAGATAATCAAAAGATCCCAGACATTTTTAGGAGGCATCCTGCCGTCTGTGGAACCTTTTCTTTAAATAGCACTTGTGTCTAGTTGCTGAGTCCTGTCTGACTCTTTGCAACCCCATGGACTGTAGTCCACAAGCTCCTCTGTTCATAGGGATTCTCCAGGCAAGAATACTGCCGTAGGTTGTCATTCCTTCCTCCAAGCGATCTTCTCAACCCAGAGATAGAACCCCGATCTCCCACGTTGCAGGCAAGTTCTTTACTGTCTGAGCCAGAAGGTAGCCTCTCCATTCTCCAGGGGATCTTCCTGACCCAAGGATCGAACTGACATCTCCTACATTGAAGGCAGATTCTTTACCAGCTGAGTTACCAGAGAAGATCTAACAATCACTTAAGACAAATATAAGGTCACTTGAACAGAATGTCTATCCCTACTGACTTCCTTAAATAAAAAGATCTTTCAAGAGGACAAACTAAGGAAAGGCAAATCAGTGGACAAAAAATTTTCTCCACTACTAGGAATCAATGTTAATGATATCTATATGAACTAAGTGTCTGGTTCTTCTTATTTTGAAATGGGAGTTTTACTGTGGGTAATAATATTGTCTCCACTGTTATATATTGAGAGAAGGAATTGCCATTTTGTCCATTGAATGTGAAACAACAAAGGACTGAAAGGGATGCACAGTCATCTACTGACCTTGACTTGTAGCTGAATTCAGGAAGTAGATGTTATAGATTGCTTTACTTTGGCTAGGATGTGAATG
The DNA here is from genome assembly GCA_022376925.1 of Tragulus kanchil. Taxonomy (NCBI): domain Eukaryota; kingdom Metazoa; phylum Chordata; class Mammalia; order Artiodactyla; family Tragulidae; genus Tragulus; species Tragulus kanchil. Next base: position 87,221,733 of record JAIOJX010000002.1, on the reverse strand, counting down.
CATTTTATCCAGGCAAGAACACTTTTGCATGTGCTTATAAAAGAAAAATAATATGTATGGATGTTGGGTGATCAAAGTAATGGACTGTTATGAACATGTCTATTTGTTTCTTAGTAACTACTTTCCCATTTATTCCGATGATAATAGCTGCATTTGCTTTGGGATAACTCCCTGTTTTCATTTTCTGTTCTATCATTTGAAAGGGACTGAACTCCAGCAGTCATACTCCTGATTACCAGTATGTGAGAAAAACTAACCAGATCCAATGGTAGAAGAAGTAATGTATGCTGTGAATTCTGGATTTGAGAAATCAGTCTGTTTTAGGATATCCTAGAAACTAATAGGAAGATGCACTACTTGAATTGGAGTGCGTAGTTGTGAAGACTGGAAAGGCCTTAGGCACTCTGAAACTTTAAAACCTCAAAGGGACAGTTGGCAACTGCAAGGAGGAGTCCACTAAATCCATTAAATTGATTTACAAAGCAAACTCTGGAAAGGCAGAATAAAGACATACATAGAAACTGGATTTTTGGTACCTTGCAAGAGCCGCAAAATTAAACCACATGTGAAACCCAGTTTATTTCTGGGATGTCAGTTATGTAAGCTAGTACATTTCTCTTTAAAATTTAAGTCATTCTGAATTAGATTTTGATAATTTACCACCAAAAAAATTTCAATGGGTTGAGCTGTTATATTATCTTTCAGAGGAAGTAAAAGTAAAAATGTGTGAGAGAAGCCAAAGTTAGTCTTTCAGTAGTGAAGTAAATAAAAGATCTTTCAAGAGGACAAACTAAGGAAAGGCAAATCAGTGGACAAAAAATTTTCTCCACTACTAGGAATCAATGTTAATGATATCTATATGAACTAAGTGTCTGGTTCTTCTTATTTTGAAATGGGAGTTTTACTGTGGGTAATAATATTGTCTCCACTGTTATATATTGAGAGAAGGAATTGCCATTTTGTCCATTGAATGTGAAACAACAAAGGACTGAAAGGGATGCACAGTCATCTACTGACCTTGACTTGTAGCTGAATTCAGGAAGTAGATGTTATAGATTGCTTTACTTTGGCTAGGATGTGAATGCATTTTATCCAGGCAAGAACACTTTTGCATGTGCTTATAAAAGAAAAATAATATGTATGGATGTTGGGTGATCAAAGTAATGGACTGTTATGAACATGTCTATTTGTTTCTTAGTAACTACTTTCCCATTTATTCCGATGATAATAGCTGCATTTGCTTTGGGATAACTCCCTGTTTTCATTTTCTGTTCTATCATTTGAAAGGGACTGAACTCCAGCAGTCATACTCCTGATTACCAGTATGTGAGAAAAACTAACCAGATCCAATGGTAGAAGAAGTAATGTATGCTGTGAATTCTGGATTTGAGAAATCAGTCTGTTTTAGGATATCCTAGAAACTAATAGGAAGATGCACTACTTGAATTGGAGTGCGTAGTTGTGAAGACTGGAAAGGCCTTAGGCACTCTGAAACTTTAAAACCTCAAAGGGACAGTTGGCAACTGCAAGGAGGAGTCCACTAAATCCATTAAATTGATTTACAAAGCAAACTCTGGAAAGGCAGAATAAAGACATACATAGAAACTGGATTTTTGGTACCTTGCAAGAGCCGCAAAATTAAACCACATGTGAAACCCAGTTTATTTCTGGGATGTCAGTTATGTAAGCTAGTACATTTCTCTTTAAAATTTAAGTCATTCTGAATTAGATTTTGATAATTTACCACCAAAAAAATTTCAATGGGTTGAGCTGTTATATTATCTTTCAGAGGAAGTAAAAGTAAAAATGTGTGAGAGAAGCCAAATTATGTTGTTTCTAGGACATGGCTCTACCCTTTAATGAGAATAACTTGTGAGTTGCTTGACTCATTCCCCTTCCTAATAAGGCTTAGTAATAAGATCTTGAGGAGTTCGGATTGCTATAGTATCGTCCTTCACTGCATCTCTGGTTCTGACAAACAGAATCAAACCTGAGAGGAAAAGAGGTGGTGTTAATGACTATGTTTATGGGTTGTGATTCAGGGAGGAAGAGTGAGTCAACATGACTGTGAATTCTATAATTTCTGACTCTCAAAGCAGTTCTATCTCTATATGTTTGTATATTAGATATCCCATTCAAATTAATTTTAAAGAAAATAGCATTTGGGCACTTAAAAATGAAAGTGAATTTTAGAATAAAGTTTATGAAAAACTACTGTATCCAAATTCTATAACTCATAGTTGTTCATTATTCTACTAAAGTTGTTGTGTAGTTGCTAACTCATGTCCAACTCTTTTGCAACCCCATGGACTATATCCTTGCCAGGTTTCTCTCTCCATGGAATTTCCTAGATAAGAATATTAGAGTGATTTGCCATTTCATTCTCTGGGGGATCTCCTTAAGCCAAGGGTCAAACCCATATCTCCTGCCTTGGCAGACAGATTCTTTACCACTGAGCCACCTGGGAAGCTCATTCTGCTAAAGATTCACATGTAGGTGCTTGAAAATTACAGAACTAGGACTCCCAAAGTTGAACTAAGGCAATACTCTTTTGAACTTGTTGAGATATGAGTGAAGCATAATATTGAACAAGTTTAAACTTAGACTTTAGTGATAGAGCATTAACATCCTGTTCTTATTGCTTCATTCATTGCAATCACTTTGACTTACTGTCTACCTCTTAAGAAAAATTTCCTGCTAGATGTAATTAATCAGTCAACCGAGAGCCAATTTGAGGATATTTTCTGGGATGTCAGTTATGTAAGCTAGTACATTTCTCTTTAAAATTTAAGTCATTCTGAATTAGATTTTGATAATTTACCACCAAAATTTCAATGGGTTGAGCTGTTATATTATCTTTCAGAGGAAGTAAAAGTAAAAATGTGTGAGAGAAGCCAAATTATGTTGTTTCTAGGACATGGCTCTACCCTTTAATGAGAATAACTTGTGAGTTGCTTGACTCATTCCCCTTCCTAATAAGGCTTAGTAATAAGATCTTGAGGAGTTCGGATTGCTATAGTATCGTCCTTCACTGCATCTCTGGTTCTGACAAACAGAATCAAACCTGAGAGGAAAAGAGGTGGTGTTAATGACTATGTTTATGGGTTGTGATTCAGGGAGGAAGAGTGAGTCAACATGACTGTGAATTCTATAATTTCTGACTCTCAAAGCAGTTCTATCTCTATATGTTTGTATATTAGATATCCCATTCAAATTAATTTTAAAGAAAATAGCATTTGGGCACTTAAAAATGAAAGTGAATTTTAGAATAAAGTTTATGAAAAACTACTGTATCCAAATTCTATAACTCATAGTTGTTCATTATTCTACTAAAGTTGTTGTGTAGTTGCTAACTCATGTCCAACTCTTTTGCAACCCCATGGACTATATCCTTGCCAGGTTTCTCTCTCCATGGAATTTCCTAGATAAGAATATTAGAGTGATTTGCCATTTCATTCTCTGGGGGATCTCCTTAAGCCAAGGGTCAAACCCATATCTCCTGCCTTGGCAGACAGATTCTTTACCACTGAGCCACCTGGGAAGCTCATTCTGCTAAAGATTCACATGTAGGTGCTTGAAAATTACAGAACTAGGACTCCCAAAGTTGAACTAAGGCAATACTCTTTTTGAACTTGTTGAGATATGAGTGAAGCATAATATTGAACAAGTTTAAACTTAGACTTTAGTGATAGAGCATTAACATCCTGTTCTTATTGCTTCATTCATTGCAATCACTTTGACTTACTGTCTACCTCTTAAGAAAAATTTCCTGCTAGATGTAATTAATCAGTCAACCGAGAGCCAATTTGAGGATATTTTCTGGGGAGACTCTTTGAATCCATTCAAGAGCTTTAACAGGTCAAGTTTAGCTTCTTCATGTCTCTTCTCTCAACTCTGATTAATATGAATTTTGGAGCATTTATTTAGTGTTGATTACTGAGTCGTTACACTAAAACCTCAGTGCTAAGGAATCCACATAAAACTTTACTGGAGTTTAAATACAACAAATAGATGACCTTAAATTGGAAAAATTATTTCCCTGTAATTGAATGCTTGGATTACCTTCCATGCTTTCTAAGGGGTGTGTGGCCTCCCAATGTCAGGTGGTGCCCACTCATGGGTGCCAATGCCATTACCTATGTGGTTCAATGACAAATTACAGCTCCTAATCCAAGTTTGAGTGATTAAATCAAGCTAATTGTAGAATCTGTATTTCTTTTCTAAGGCCCTTGGACACTAATATCTCTTGATAACCAAGGCCTTAACCTTTCCTACAAGCTAGTGGGCTAGCAATGTGACTGAAACTCTTTCAAATCTGTGTTCCATTTAGCTCCTAGTTGAATCTTTTATGTACTGTCTTAAGTCTTAGATTATTTTGAGACTCTGAGAACTTTGAGGTATGCTAAATGCAGTCTTTCTTCCATAGAACAGCAAAGCATCTATACAAAGACCTGAATGGCAACCCTCTCTGTAGCCTAAACAATAAAAGGTCTAATGGTTCAACCAGCTCAAAAGAAGTCCATATACTTCAAAATATTCTGCCCATAAGAGAAAATTCATGGTTCAAAGCCCAAAAGCCTATCTCCTGCCTTGGCAGACAGATTCTTTACCACTGAGCCACCTGGGAAGCTCATTCTGCTAAAGATTCACATGTAGGTGCTTGAAAATTACAGAACTAGGACTCCCAAAGTTGAACTAAGGCAATACTCTTTTGAACTTGTTGAGATATGAGTGAAGCATAATATTGAACAAGTTTAAACTTAGACTTTAGTGATAGAGCATTAACATCCTGTTCTTATTGCTTCATTCATTGCAATCACTTTGACTTACTGTCTACCTCTTAAGAAAAATTTCCTGCTAGATGTAATTAATCAGTCAACCGAGAGCCAATTTGAGGATATTTTCTGGGGAGACTCTTTGAATCCATTCAAGAGCTTTAACAGGTCAAGTTTAGCTTCTTCATGTCTCTTCTCTCAACTCTGATTAATATGAATTTTGGAGCATTTATTTAGTGTTGATTACTGAGTCGTTACACTAAAACCTCAGTGCTAAGGAATCCACATAAAACTTTACTGGAGTTTAAATACAACAAATAGATGACCTTAAATTGGAAAAATTATTTCCCTGTAATTGAATGCTTGGATTACCTTCCATGCTTTCTAAGGGGTGTGTGGCCTCCCAATGTCAGGTGGTGCCCACTCATGGGTGCCAATGCCATTACCTATGTGGTTCAATGACAAATTACAGCTCCTAATCCAAGTTTGAGTGATTAAATCAAGCTAATTGTAGAATCTGTATTTCTTTTCTAAGGCCCTTGGACACTAATATCTCTTGATAACCAAGGCCTTAACCTTTCCTACAAGCTAGTGGGCTAGCAATGTGACTGAAACTCTTTCAAATCTGTGTTCCATTTAGCTCCTAGTTGAATCTTTTATGTACTGTCTTAAGTCTTAGATTATTTTGAGACTCTGAGAACTTTGAGGTATGCTAAATGCAGTCTTTCTTCCATAGAACAGCAAAGCATCTATACAAAGACCTGAATGGCAACCCTCTCTGTAGCCTAAACAATAAAAGGTCTAATGGTTCAACCAGCTCAAAAGAAGTCCATATACTTCAAAATATTCTGCCCATAAGAGAAAATTCATGGTTCAAAGCCAAAGCCATGAAACTGACCGAAGCAAAATTCCTATCCATTATGCAGATTTTACCTTCCTGATGCAACCACACACCGAACTGAACTCACACCATCCCTCTCCTTCCAATACTGCAGGTCCTTCCCCAGTCAAAGGTTGGTGTGGCCTATATGGATTATAACACCGGTGAATAGAGGACAGTTTTTCACCAGGGGATAGAAATCCACTCCAGAACGGAGGATCCTGATGGTCTAGGGTCCATAGGGTTGCAAAGAGTTGGACATGACTGAGCGACTTTCACACACACATGTGCACACACACACACTGTTGACGCAAGAAAAAGAACAGAAAGACAGTTGTGTATGCATGCTCAGATTCTCCTTCCAAACCCAGCAACATTCCTTCCTGTAAAGGAGATGTGGAGAGAGTTCAGAAATGGTAGCTCTCAGAATTACTTTTTACTGAAAAAACTCCATTGATATGGAGAAAATCACTTTTCTACTACAAGAACATAGTGAAAATTAGTTTCAATGTTCTTATCTTCAGGTTTTAGGGTTTAGTATTGTATATTGTAATATCATAAGGAAATTTTGTCAAAATGTGTAATACATATACTTTAAATGGATATTTTATAGATCATAGAAAACAGTCAGTGATTAAGAAACCATTCAAGCCTTCCCTGGTAGCTCAGTTTTAAAGAGTTCACCTGCGAATTCAGGAAACATGAGTTCGATCCCTGATCCAAGAAGATCCCACACGCCGCAGAGCAACTGAGCCTGTGAGCCACAACTGTTAAACCTGTTCCTTAGAGCCTCGGAGCTGCACCTACTGAGCCCTTGTGCTTCAACTACTGAAGCCTGTGTGCCCTAGAGCCCGAGTTCCACAACAAGAGAAGTCACTGCAACAAGAAGCCTGATCACCTCAACTAGAGAGTAACCCCCACTCCCTGCAACTAGAGAAGAACCTGTGACAGCAGTGAAAATGAGAATAGCCAAACATAAATTAATTAATTAAGTAATTAATTTTTAAAAAGAGAAACCATCCAAGGACTTCCTTGATGGCTCAGTGATAAAGAATATGTCTGCCAATGCAGGAGACACAGGTGTGATCCTTGACCTAGGAAGATCCCACATGCAGTGGGGCAGCTAAGCCTGTGTGCCACAAATACTGAGTTTGTGCTTTAGAGCTCAGGAGCCGCAACTGCTGAGCCCTCACATGAAAACTGCTCTATCGTGTTCTAGAGCCTATGCTCCACAAAAAGAAGTCACCACAATGAGACACTTGTGCTCTGTGACTAGAGAGTAGCCCACACTACTGCAACTACAGGAAAACCCATGCAGCAGCAAAGACCTGGTATAGCCAATAAATAAATACATTTTTAAAAGTGAAAATAAAGAAATGGTACAAATTTAGCTCTTTTGTGGAAGATTGCACACCATTCTCTGAGTCTTTGAATAGCAGGATTACAAATTATTCTTATTTTGTTTTATACTTGCTTATGCAGCTTCTCAGGCAACTCAGCAGTAAAGAGTCTGCCTGCAATGAAGGAGATGTGGATTTGATCCCTGGGTGGGGAAGATTCCCTGGAGGAAGGCATGACAGTCACTCCAGGACTCTTGCTTGGAAGAGCCTGGAGAGCTATTGCCCATTGGGTCAGAAAGAGTTAGACATGACTCTAACAACTGAACACACACATACTTGCTTACAAATTCAAAGAGTACATGTAATGCTTAATATAAAATGTTTCTTTATTTAGGTAAAATATTTCTCATTCTAAAAGAGGCTATTTTAAAATTAATGTCTTTCCCAACAATGCTTCTCTAGTTTGCCAATATAAAACAATATTTTAAATGAAACACATTAATTGAATGCTAAGAACAGAAATAACTTACACAGTCCATCCTGTAGCTTCTGTGTGCTCACGTATTCCTTTTACTCCTTAACTTGATTTGTTTTCATTGTAGTTCATGATGTTGAGCCTCAGAGTATACCAGTATAATTTAAAGTACACGCTTAAAAATGCAACATAATTTAGGGCTTCCTTGGTGGTCCAGTGGGTAAGGACACCGCCTTGCAGTGCAAGGGGTGCCAGTTCGATCCCTGGCGTGGGAAGATCCCATGTGCCACAGAGCTGCTAGACCGATGTATCCAGCTACCATGTCGGAGCTCTGGAGCCCATGCGCCCAGATCCGGTGCTCTGCAGTGAGAGAGGCCACCACGATGGGAGGTCCACACAGGCCAAAGAACAAAGATGGATGAAAATGAATACCAAGTTTATGGGGCTTTAGAGCTAGCAACTGCTGAGCCCTCACATGAAAACTGCTCTATCGTGTTCTAGAGCCTATGCTCCACAAAAAGAAGTCACCACAATGAGACACTTGTGCTCTGTGACTAGAGAGTAGCCCACACTACTGCAACTACAGGAAAACCCATGCAGCAGCAAAGACCTGGTATAGCCAATAAATAAATACATTTTTAAAAGTGAAAATAAAGAAATGGTACAAATTTAGCTCTTTTGTGGAAGATTGCACACCATTCTCTGAGTCTTTGAATAGCAGGATTACAAATTATTCTTATTTTGTTTTATACTTGCTTATGCAGCTTCTCAGGCAACTCAGCAGTAAAGAGTCTGCCTGCAATGAAGGAGATGTGGATTTGATCCCTGGGTGGGGAAGATTCCCTGGAGGAAGGCATGACAGTCACTCCAGGACTCTTGCTTGGAAGAGCCTGGAGAGCTATTGCCCATTGGGTCAGAAAGAGTTAGACATGACTCTAACAACTGAACACACACATACTTGCTTACAAATTCAAAGAGTACATGTAATGCTTAATATAAAATGTTTCTTTATTTAGGTAAAATATTTCTCATTCTAAAAGAGGCTATTTTAAAATTAATGTCTTTCCCAACAATGCTTCTCTAGTTTGCCAATATAAAACAATATTTTAAATGAAACACATTAATTGAATGCTAAGAACAGAAATAACTTACACAGTCCATCCTGTAGCTTCTGTGTGCTCACGTATTCCTTTTACTCCTTAACTTGATTTGTTTTCATTGTAGTTCATGATGTTGAGCCTCAGAGTATACCAGTATAATTTAAAGTACACGCTTAAAAATGCAACATAATTTAGGGCTTCCTTGGTGGTCCAGTGGGTAAGGACACCGCCTTGCAGTGCAAGGGGTGCCAGTTCGATCCCTGGCGTGGGAAGATCCCATGTGCCACAGAGCTGCTAGACCGATGTATCCAGCTACCATGTCGGAGCTCTGGAGCCCATGCGCCCAGATCCGGTGCTCTGCAGTGAGAGAGGCCACCACGATGGGAGGTCCACACAGGCCAAAGAACAAAGATGGATGAAAATGAATAAATGAAAGACCAATAGAAGTGGCCAAAAAAAAAAAGAGTAATATAATTTAAAAGTTTTACTTATATTGATTTTTTAATCTCTTTATTCTCAAAAACATATTAACAAACTAATAGTATAAGAGATACTTGTTTCGCTAACTGAGAAAATTGTTTGATGCTTGTACTAATTACTATATATCATATAATTTTCCAATACATAAAATATTGTACAATATATTCAATATATATTTCTTTATATTCTCACACACATCTCACTGAACAATATGAAAAGCAGGCACAAATGATATTTTATCTAATTTCTTTGAGCTCCATACTTTCAATATTGTGGAATCATAGCATTTTCCAGTGCGTATTAGGTGCTTAAACTAGTCAATCCTAAAGGAAATCAACCTGGAATATTCATTGGAATGACTCATGCTGAAGCTGAAGTTCCAGTACTTTGGCCACCTAATGCAAAGAACTGACTCACTGAAAATGATCCTTATCAAAAGGAACAAGAAGTGTATTTACTGTCAGTAAAATTGTCTAAAATAGCTAATAACTTTTTTAGTTTTCTGATTTCATCAATTATTCTCAAGCTTTTCCTTTTCTGTCATGGCATTATTAATGGTGATTTTCATCTACTCAAAAGACTGCCATTAGTTTCATTGCTTTCTTGATCTGCCTCATATCTAATTTAGATTGTGGCTTGTGGGTAAGTCCCAATGCTCTCATTACAATTTAGTTGCTTTCTCTTCTCTTGACTCAAATTAACCATAGTATCCAAACCATTGTTGATGTATATGTCAAAAATGTACACAGAAAGTGAAATAAAGTCATGTGCATTAAACAAACACAAAAAATACTCAAACAGAAAACTCAAATATAACCCATTTTTGAAACTTGATTCAAATGAGTCACAGTCTCTAAACTTGAGAAGATTAGAGGCCTGGATGCATAGTGAAAATAAATAATACAATCTATCAAAATTTTTAATAAAATTATTTATGTTACTTATTTGAACACAGATACCTGCTTTATATAATTTCAAAATTGTGTAATTGACATCTGAATTTTTTGGTTACAAATTTGCCTAGGATTTTCACTCTTCATCATTTAAAGATAAAGATATTAATCTATGAACTATTTTACTGTACTTGATTTCTTTATCTATATTGGTTTAGTGTATCTTTTAGCCCAATTTCATTGTTGATCTTTTCAAGACACCTCAAAATTTTGTCTGTCTCTGATACTTTTTTTTATTTTCTTAAAAATTTTTAAGTTTATTGTTTCGCAAAATTGTTTGATGCTTGTACTAATTACTATATATCATATAATTTTCCAATACATAAAATATTGTACAATATATTCAATATATATTTCTTTATATTCTCACACACATCTCACTGAACAATATGAAAAGCAGGCACAAATGATATTTTATCTAATTTCTTTGAGCTCCATACTTTCAATATTGTGGAATCATAGCATTTTCCAGTGCGTATTAGGTGCTTAAACTAGTCAATCCTAAAGGAAATCAACCTGGAATATTCATTGGAATGACTCATGCTGAAGCTGAAGTTCCAGTACTTTGGCCACCTAATGCAAAGAACTGACTCACTGAAAATGATCCTTATCAAAAGGAACAAGAAGTGTATTTACTGTCAGTAAAATTGTCTAAAATAGCTAATAACTTTTTCAGTTTTCTGATTTCATCAATTATTCTCAAGCTTTTCCTTTTCTGTCATGGCATTATTAATGGTGATTTTCATCTACTCAAAAGACTGCCATTAGTTTCATTGCTTTCTTGATCTGCCTCATATCTAATTTAGATTGTGGCTTGTGGGTAAGTCCCAATGCTCTCATTACAATTTAGTTGCTTTCTCTTCTCTTGACTCAAATTAACCATAGTATCCAAACCATTGTTGATGTATATGTCAAAAATGTACACAGAAAGTGAAATAAAGTCATGTGCATTAAACAAACACAAAAAATACTCAAACAGAAAACTCAAATATAACCCATTTTTGAAACTTGATTCAAATGAGTCACAGTCTCTAAACTTGAGAAGATTAGAGGCCTGGATGCATAGTGAAAATAAATAATACAATCTATCAAAATTTTTAATAAAATTATTTATGTTACTTATTTGAACACAGATACCTGCTTTATATAATTTCAAAATTGTGTAATTGACATCTGAATTTTTTGGTTACAAATTTGCCTAGGATTTTCACTCTTCATCATTTAAAGATA
>JAIOJX010000002.1:86500500-86600500 GCA_022376925.1 Tragulus kanchil | reverse complement strand
AGGGGGTGGTGGTGGAGGAGGAGGAGGTGGTGGTGGAGGCGGTGGAGTCTGCAGCAGAGGTTTGGTGGGGGCGCTGCTGAGAGACAGGGCAGGAGACGAAGTAGCTGAAGGAGGAAAGCCAAGCATGCCTGCACCGGGAGGTGTTAAAGCTGCAAATGATAACAGAGACACGCCCACTGTCAGTGCATGGAGCCACACGGATGCTTGTCCCCTAGACTGCACTGGAAGACATGTTAACACACACCAGGAAACGTCAAACTGCACTGGCTTTTCTGTGTTCATCATCTTTCTTCTACTGGTGTTAACCCCCACCATAACTCTCAGAAATGGAATCAACCCAGCTGGGCAAGATTTTATTCTGAAAAACAAAAAACTCCCATAAGAGTACAGTTGGCTAGAAAACAATAACAGCCTGGTGAATGGCGGTGGGACTTCCTAATTGGATACACTTTGCAGATTCCTCCTTCTTTTTAACCCCATCTGTACTATACATCTGTGTAGACCCGCTTGTCCTTCATTGGAGTGCTCTGATGTGGCAATTACCACATTCACTAAAAATAATTAGCTATCCATGAACAAGCAACCCATATGCTTAAGTTCTGATAGAAAAAATCTTTGCATTGAATAAAGAAAGCAATATGAAATGTCCACTGAAGATACCATAAAACAACTAACAGTGATGTCATGGCTGTCCTTTCATAGGACTTAGCATGGCTCAGCCTGATTTCATTGTTAAAGATGCAGCCTAAGCTGGTCATTACCCTCTATCCTGACACTTTGACCAACAGTACTTGATAGGAATTACATGTGTTAACACATGACTTTATCACCCCCTACAACATGCTTCTTCTGGGTTTGCTTGTAGCAGGCAAAAATGATTCTCATTTCATCAGAAATGGGGCCTAACTGCTCAGCAGGCAGACCTGTGTCGGGTAAAGTGTGACTTGTATTGAAATGAAAGAAATCTTTGCTGGATTTCAAGTATGCAATCTAATGCTGTGGCTGGTAAGAACCTATTGCAAAGCCATGTATAGGCTCTGAGGAGTTGGGTGAGAAACTAAAAAACAGCTCCGGGTAGAAACAGAAACTGAAAGTCTGTGCCTTGCCTGAATCTGCTTTTTAAAGGCAAATACAGTTAATCACAAGAGGAACAGACTGGAAGCCTAATTGGATGGTGGAAGGCTCACTACCAAATGATCTGGACAAGGGCCATGAAGGACGTCTGATGGAAGGAATGACAAGGAGAAGGTGAATGAAGTTTCAGTTATTAGTGTGGAGTTGTGGGAAAACCGTCTTTTAAATATTGGCTAATGTGATTTGGGTCAAATGATAACAGAGACACGCCCACTGTCAGTGCATGGAAGACTGTCCTAGACTGCACTGGAAGACATGTTAACACACACCAGGAAACGTCAAACTGCACTGGCTTTTCTGTGTTCATCATCTTTCTTCTACTGGTGTTAACCCCCACCATAACTCTCAGAAATGGAATCAACCCAGCTGGGCAAGATTTTATTCTGAAAAACAAAAAACTCCCATAAGAGTACAGTTGGCTAGAAAACAATAACAGCCTGGTGAATGGCGGTGGGACTTCCTAATTGGATACACTTTGCAGATTCCTCCTTCTTTTTAACCCCATCTGTACTATACATCTGTGTAGACCCGCTTGTCCTTCATTGGAGTGCTCTGATGTGGCAATTACCACATTCACTAAAAATAATTAGCTATCCATGAACAAGCAACCCATATGCTTAAGTTCTGATAGAAAAAATCTTTGCATTGAATAAAGAAAGCAATATGAAATGTCCACTGAAGATACCATAAAACAACTAACAGTGATGTCATGGCTGTCCTTTCATAGGACTTAGCATGGCTCAGCCTGATTTCATTGTTAAAGATGCAGCCTAAGCTGGTCATTACCCTCTATCCTGACACTTTGACCAACAGTACTTGATAGGAATTACATGTGTTAACACATGACTTTATCACCCCCTACAACATGCTTCTTCTGGGTTTGCTTGTAGCAGGCAAAAATGATTCTCATTTCATCAGAAATGGGGCCTAACTGCTCAGCAGGCAGACCTGTGTCGGGTAAAGTGTGACTTGTATTGAAATGAAAGAAATCTTTGCTGGATTTCAAGTATGCAATCTAATGCTGTGGCTGGTAAGAACCTATTGCAAAGCCATGTATAGGCTCTGAGGAGTTGGGTGAGAAACTAAAAAACAGCTCCGGGTAGAAACAGAAACTGAAAGTCTGTGCCTTGCCTGAATCTGCTTTTTAAAGGCAAATACAGTTAATCACAAGAGGAACAGACTGGAAGCCTAATTGGATGGTGGAAGGCTCACTACCAAATGATCTGGACAAGGGCCATGAAGGACGTCTGATGGAAGGAATGACAAGGAGAAGGTGAATGAAGTTTCAGTTATTAGTGTGGAGTTGTGGGGAAAACCGTCTTTTAAATATTGGCTAGTTTACTATGAAAAATGCCACATTTGGGTGTTAAAAAAATAAAAATTAAATGACACAAAAACACATTTCTTTAGCTAGAAAACAAACTTTAGTTTCTTAATTGACCTTTACCCAGCTAAGAAATCTTGTCTTAGGCTTCGCCTTCAAGACACTCTCAAGTCCTCAACATCACTCTTCATCACTCTCAACTTGACCCCAATCATTATCATATTACTGTCAATTAGCCCAGCTTATCACCGGCTGCTCTTCTTTTCAACCTCACCACACCCAACTTTTCTCTGACCTGCTTTGAAATCATTTCTGTAGTTTTGTTAATAATAGTCTCTGAGTAGTTTCCATCATGTTAGAGAATACTCTTCCAATATGCTTGATGGTAAGTGCTAAACAAATGCTAAAATTCCACTTTTGTGAGTAATAAAATGGAGTCCAAGCACTGTGAAGGGACTTGACAGAAAGAAATCTACAAGTCAGTGGTAGACCTGGAGGTGTAGAAACTAAGTTTTATAGGTGCCACTCAAATTCATCTTTGCTTTGAACTCAATCTATTTTCAATGTTATACAAATGGAATTCTGAAAATGGAAAAAAAAAATCCTTGAAAATAGTCACATTGTATTCCCAGGAGAAATGGACAGCAAGTTTCCACATCTTACACCAGAATGGCTGACACATTCAAAATAAATTTAAATGAAAATGGCTTTAAATTTGCAGGACTATGGTAGGAATAATGAGTTATTAATAACTCCTGGATCTTTAACCCAATTTAGTATAATAGACTTCTTAGATTCCATGGGACTTAGATACAGGCCAAGAGAAAACTGAAGAAATTGAGTTGCTTTGGGGGCCCAAATGCACCCACTCCTTTGTTTTTTCCTACACTGTGATGCCTGGAGTCTTGATCTTCTTTCCACTTGCCCATCTATAAAATTTTATTTACAAGACAAAAAAAAAGATATGGATCCACCAATGTCTGAAAAGGAAAAAATTAGGATTTTTTATGATATTCTGATTTCATGATATTCACTGCTATTTTCACGGCCATGAAGGGAAGGAATGACAAGGAGAAGGTGAATGAAGTTTCAGTTATTAGTGTGGAGTTGTGGGAAAACCGTCTTTTAAATATTGGCTAGTTTACTATGAAAAATGCCACATTTGGGTGTTAAAAAAATAAAAATTAAATGACACAAAAACACATTTCTTTAGCTAGAAAACAAACTTTAGTTTCTTAATTGACCTTTACCCAGCTAAGAAATCTTGTCTTAGGCTTCGCCTTCAAGACACTCTCAAGTCCTCAACATCACTCTTCATCACTCTCAACTTGACCCCAATCATTATCATATTACTGTCAATTAGCCCAGCTTATCACCGGCTGCTCTTCTTTTCAACCTCACCACACCCAACTTTTCTCTGACCTGCTTTGAAATCATTTCTGTAGTTTTGTTAATAATAGTCTCTGAGTAGTTTCCATCATGTTAGAGAATACTCTTCCAATATGCTTGATGGTAAGTGCTAAACAAATGCTAAAATTCCACTTTTGTGAGTAATAAAATGGAGTCCAAGCACTGTGAAGGGACTTGACAGAAAGAAATCTACAAGTCAGTGGTAGACCTGGAGGTGTAGAAACTAAGTTTTATAGGTGCCACTCAAATTCATCTTTGCTTTGAACTCAATCTATTTTCAATGTTATACAAATGGAATTCTGAAAATGGAAAAAAATCCTTGAAAATAGTCACATTGTATTCCCAGGAGAAATGGACAGCAAGTTTCCACATCTTACACCAGAATGGCTGACACATTCAAAATAAATTTAAATGAAAATGGCTTTAAATTTGCAGGACTATGGTAGGAATAATGAGTTATTAATAACTCCTGGATCTTTAACCCAATTTAGTATAATAGACTTCTTAGATTCCATGGGACTTAGATACAGGCCAAGAGAAAACTGAAGAAATTGAGTTGCTTTGGGGGCCCAAATGCACCCACTCCTTTGTTTTTTCCTACACTGTGATGCCTGGAGTCTTGATCTTCTTTCCACTTGCCCATCTATAAAATTTTATTTACAAGACAAAAAAAAAGATATGGATCCACCAATGTCTGAAAAGGATCAATACGCACTAGATTAGATAATTTGAGGTTTCTTTCTGCTATGATATTCTGATTTCATGATATTCACTGCTATTTTCCACTGAACATAGGATAATGTATTAAATCAGAAGAATTAATCCCTAATTATAGTTTTGGGCATGATGATTTGAGTGGAAGAAGCTTTATTGAGGACAAAAGATCCTTTTTTGCATTGTTAGAATGACACTAGATTGGTAGCCAGCTTCTTTTGAATACTCATAAAACTAATCTTAGTTTTGGGTTAAGAACATCTAGGCTTATACTCAATAATCGTACCCCCTACCTCGTAAATGCTTTTTCCCCTAAATTTAAGGAAACTGCTGGCTCACCTTCTCTCTGACATGAAAATTTAAGACAAGAGAAATTTTAAGAAACTAAGACTTTGAAAAATTGCAGTGGTAGTTAGAAAGAAAGTAGATCGATATCTGTTGACTCAGACTTTCCTATCAGATTGGGTCTACAAATTCCTGTTTAGAGGTCATATAACAAAGTAATGAAAAGTTTTAAGAGACTGCAGTAGAAATCTTAACTACTACAGTCAAAGACTATCAGGGATATTTTAGGTGTTCCATGTCTTGAGGAGTAAGCTGAGTTAAATAATCAGCTGTTAAGTGAAATTTTTAGGAAAAGAGATACAGACTAAGGATAATGTAAAATGTACCTCCAGCCTACTAGTAAAAGACATAACTTGTAGAAGTTCACAATCAAAAATTCAGTAGTCAACTGGTGTATGACCACCAGACCTAGAAGAGAAAAACTGAACATCAATCAGGATGTATAATAAGTGGTAGTAATTACAAAAGATGTAGCTTCCCTGGTGGCTCAGTGATAAATAATCTGCCTGTCAAATAAGAGATACAGGTTTGATCCCTGGCTTGGGAAGATTCCCTTGGAGAAGGAAATGGCAACCCACTACAGTATTCTTGCCTGGAGAATCTCATGGGTAGAGCAGCCTGGCAGGCTACAGTCTATGGGGTCACAAAGAGTCAACATGACTTAGCTATTGACAGCAACAATTAAAAAAGATACATTCTTTCCTGTTTCCTAACTTCTGGTCCAGTTCTCTGAAATTTCACTGAGAGATGAAAGTTTTCCTACAGACAGTCTCATATTAATATGATTTTATTTAGTTGTGTTTTCCTGAAACTGCTGTGTATACCCCAAAGTAATGTTTTTTGAAAGAAAATTTACCTGCTTTACCATGAATATAGCATAGATGTAGTGCTTTCTTACCAAGTTTCTTTGATCTAGGTCTCCCAGAGGAAAAATTTACTCTTGAGGTGAAAAAGAAAACTCATGGGCCAAAGATAATTGTGCTAAAATTATTAAAGACTTACTCTTATCTAGATTTACCCCAAAAGTGCTAGTAAGTTACACTGAGGTACGAGAAAAATGCAAAAGGCACATTCTAAAGTTCCATTTAAGGAAACTGGGTTAGGCAGTATTTCCAGAGACTAATGGGACATATAAAAATCAGACGCATTAAAAAAGAAAATCAGACACTGCTTAAAACAATAAAGTAAATACATTAAAAAAAGATAGTCAGGTTATTTTCCTATTTTTCTTAAGGAAAATGCCAGAGGAAGCTAAAGGATAGTATGTTAAAGTTTTCTAATTTTTTCCAGGTGTACAGGCATGTGATTTCCTATTACCATTTTCCCTTTTTTGCATATAATCATAATGGAAAAAGATGAATGTAGAAAAGCTTTTTTTAAGCACAAAATAATTAATTTTGTTAAAAATAAGTGATAGTAAGTGGTGATACTGAACACACTGGTGTTTAGTTGCTAAGTCATGTCTGACTCTTCTGTGATCCTGTGGACTCTAGCCCTCCCAAGATCCTCTGTCCATGGGATTTCAAAGACAAGGGTACTGGAGTGGGCTGCTATGTCCTTCATCAGGAGATCTTTTCGACCAAGGAATTGAACTCTGTGTGATAAGTGGGTTCTTTACCACTGAGCCACCAGGGAATCCAGATACTGAACACAGGCCTCAGTTATTGTATAGGAAGCAAACTCATATGATGAATATCACTCTTTAAAGGGTCTACTATGTTATCTTGAAATATCAAATAATTTGAAGATTAAGATCAAAAAATTTTTCTGAGAATTAAAGCTGCTATACAGAATAAGAATTCTACCACCAAAAGAAATCAGGAAATTTAGATGTTGATAAATGCTAAACCAGAATATGTACACTGCAATTAAGTCAATTTCAGGAGTAGCCTTTGGAATCAGACTGAGTACTTCATGGCTGCTGTGTATACCCCAAAGTAATGTTTTTTGAAAGAAAATTTACCTGCTTTACCATGAATATAGCATAGATGTAGTGCTTTCTTACCAAGTTTCTTTGATCTAGGTCTCCCAGAGGAAAAATTTACTCTTGAGGTGAAAAAGAAAACTCATGGGCCAAAGATAATTGTGCTAAAATTATTAAAGACTTACTCTTATCTAGATTTACCCCAAAAGTGCTAGTAAGTTACACTGAGGTACGAGAAAAATGCAAAAGGCACATTCTAAAGTTCCATTTAAGGAAACTGGGTTAGGCAGTATTTCCAGAGACTAATGGGACATATAAAAATCAGACGCATTAAAAAAGAAAATCAGACACTGCTTAAAACAATAAAGTAAATACATTAAAAAAAGATAGTCAGGTTATTTTCCTATTTTTCTTAAGGAAAATGCCAGAGGAAGCTAAAGGATAGTATGTTAAAGTTTTCTAATTTTTTCCAGGTGTACAGGCATGTGATTTCCTATTACCATTTTCCCTTTTTTGCATATAATCATAATGGAAAAAGATGAATGTGGAAAAGCTTTTTTTTTTTAAGCACAAAATAATTAATTTTGTTAAAAAATAAGTGATAGTAAGTGGTGATACTGAACACACTGGTGTTTAGTTGCTAAGTCATGTCTGACTCTTCTGTGATCCTGTGGACTCTAGCCCTCCCAAGATCCTCTGTCCATGGGATTTCAAAGACAAGGGTACTGGAGTGGGCTGCTATGTCCTTCATCAGGAGATCTTTTCGACCAAGGAATTGAACTCTGTGTGATAAGTGGGTTCTTTACCACTGAGCCACCAGGGAATCCAGATACTGAACACAGGCCTCAGTTATTGTATAGGAAGCAAACTCATATGATGAATATCACTCTTTAAAGGGTCTACTATGTTATCTTGAAATATCAAATAATTTGAAGATTAAGATCAAAAAATTTTTCTGAGAATTAAAGCTGCTATACAGAATAAGAATTCTACCACCAAAAGAAATCAGGAAATTTAGATGTTGATAAATGCTAAACCAGAATATGTACACTGCAATTAAGTCAATTTCAGGGAGTAGCCTTTGGAATCAGACTGAGTACTTCATGGCTGATCTCACCCAAGACCCTTTTTAGTAATTTTCTTAGAAAGAAAATCTTGAAATCTATCTTCAAAATGATGGGGTGTCTTTAAAGTGAAAATTTTTTCATAACTAAATCCCATTAAAATGGGCCCGAGGTGAACAAACCATATTCTTAAAATTTATCTATATAGATAATAAAGTGTTATAAGTGCCCAGGGCATGGAAGTGATATAGGAATATTCTACATATGGAGTAATTTTCTTCTTAACTTTTCACCTAGCTGACACATTTGTTTCTTTCATAGAGCAAAGGAAAACTTTGATGAAACATAACCCAGTAGAAAGAAGCTGATAGAAAGATGGAGAGCCACAGTTCTACTCCATGAGATAATTAAAATATTCAACATTGCCCACTACAGATCAATTAGCCTAAAAAAGATGTGAACTGGAAGTGTGGCAGTTCAGGCTCTCAGATGGATTCCTGCTGATAACTCTGCTGTGCTAATGTTTAAAGTCCATCACAAACAAAGAACTAATTCAAGGGAAACTTCAAATTCCAATAGGTACGTTCATAGACCTTTTCTCTGCATAATACTTTCTGGTCTATTTTGGTTCATGATTTAACCAGGCAACAGATACCTGGTGTCTGTAAAAACAGTGCTCACCCAGCTTCAACTGTATGCAATGAATTCTTGTAAATTCTCATTTCATTTTTATTGTATTTTCTGATTTTCCTTGTTATAGCTTCTTAGATACACCCATTATTTAAAAGTGGACATTTAATTTCCAAACACATGGGTTTTAAATGTATCTTTGATATTAGTTTCTCATTTTTTAATTCTTGTAAATTTTTTCATTTTACCACTGAGCCACCAGGGAATCCAGATACTGAACACAGGCCTCAGTTATTGTATAGGAAGCAAACTCATATGATGAATATCACTCTTTAAAGGGTCTACTATGTTATCTTGAAATATCAAATAATTTGAAGATTAAGATCAAAAAATTTTTCTGAGAATTAAAGCTGCTATACAGAATAAGAATTCTACCACCAAAAGAAATCAGGAAATTTAGATGTTGATAAATGCTAAACCAGAATATGTACACTGCAATTAAGTCAATTTCAGGGAGTAGCCTTTGGAATCAGACTGAGTACTTCATGGCTGATCTCACCCAAGACCCTTTTTAGTAATTTTCTTAGAAAGAAAATCTTGAAATCTATCTTCAAAATGATGGGGTGTCTTTAAAGTGAAAATTTTTTCATAACTAAATCCCATTAAAATGGGCCCGAGGTGAACAAACCATATTCTTAAAATTTATCTATATAGATAATAAAGTGTTATAAGTGCCCAGGGCATGGAAGTGATATAGGAATATTCTACATATGGAGTAATTTTCTTCTTAACTTTTCACCTAGCTGACACATTTGTTTCTTTCATAGAGCAAAGGAAAACTTTGATGAAACATAACCCAGTAGAAAGAAGCTGATAGAAAGATGGAGAGCCACAGTTCTACTCCATGAGATAATTAAAATATTCAACATTGCCCACTACAGATCAATTAGCCTAAAAAAGATGTGAACTGGAAGTGTGGCAGTTCAGGCTCTCAGATGGATTCCTGCTGATAACTCTGCTGTGCTAATGTTTAAAGTCCATCACAAACAAAGAACTAATTCAAGGGAAACTTCAAATTCCAATAGGTACGTTCATAGACCTTTTCTCTGCATAATACTTTCTGGTCTATTTTGGTTCATGATTTAACCAGGCAACAGATACCTGGTGTCTGTAAAAACAGTGCTCACCCAGCTTCAACTGTATGCAATGAATTCTTGTAAATTCTCATTTCATTTTTATTGTATTTTCTGATTTTCCTTGTTATAGCTTCTTAGATACACCCATTATTTAAAAGTGGACATTTAATTTCCAAACACATGGGTTTTAAATGTATCTTTGATATTAGTTTCTCATTTTGATATTAATTTCTCACTTAAATGCTTTCTTCTCTGCAACCACCCTCTGTGTTTTTTCAGTCTTCTAACTTTATTGAAGCTTTCCATGGCTAAGGCAAAGATCTCTCTTGGTAAATATCACATTGCATTTAAAAGTATGAGGATTATTTTCAAATATTTTTTGATATGGATTTCTAACGTAATTTCACAGTGATAAGAGAACAGATTTCAATACCTTTAGATCATAAAATAAATCAATGTCCTTGGGTATGTTCCAATGTCTCCTAGTTAATAGTCTATGGGAACTTGAATAGAATGTATATCCTACTGTTGCATGAAAATTGTATAAATCTTATGCTAAATTGATTCATAGTGCTTTTCAGGTCTACTATATCCTCCAACTTTTCTGTATATTCATTCTATTAATTTTTGAGAGTTGGATATTGAAATTCCAACTAACTAAACATCTTAATTTATCTACTTAAAGAATAGTGTAATTTATAGTGTAACTTCATATGTAAATTTGTTCTGTATTTTCTAAGTCTCATGTAAATGTGTTATCATACTTTCATAATTTAAAAAATGAAAAAGAAAGAGAAAAAAAAAAACAGTGCTCATTGAGAAGGGCCTGTCTTTAACATTTTCCCAAAACTCTGATATTTATGCTTATCCACTTTTCAGGAGGATGTAAATTATACTTATGGTGTAGAATAAGGAGAAATGTTAAGTACTTCATAAACATCTTCTCTCTCCTCCCTTCTGGCTTTCTCTTATACAGGCCGTCTGGGTACCAGTTTCTGAGTGACAAGGGAAAGGGAGTCAGTGAAGGACCCGCTGTCCAAGCAAAGGCCTTCTGATCCAGTGGAGAGAAAAATAAGATGTCCTGATCACCACTTAGGCAGCTGACTACACAGGATCATTCATGAAAGCTGACTTGAAGATTAAAGGCACACATACTTGGACTGTTCTTAGCCCACTGTAAATATCGAGTTTTATTCTATTTTACATAATTTTCAAATTTATATAATTGGTTCATGGAACTTTTCCACATTAGACATTACGCAGAAAAGCTCTATTTTACATACTGATCACAGGAGTTTCTCCACATAGTACATTTTTCTAGATATCGATTAATAATCATAGTGATCTATGAAGTGAGACTAGATGACTAATACATTTACACGCAAAAAGATGAGCCACTGCATTACTCTTTAACTATATCTGGCTTCATTGAAAGGTACAAACAAAACACACATAATTGTAGCTCTAATATTTAAGGCCCCAAGAATGTCCAGATAATTGAGTCCAATTACTTTCCCTACCCATAGACTGGTATGATAGTTAAAGAAAAGGACCTTGTAGACATTTTCTTGGTAAAACCCTTTGTGTTTGGAGATTCATTATGTTTTTCTCTAAAGCCAACAAGTCATTCTGGACAGGGAACCAGCTGAGTTAGCAGTGGCCAAGAGGTCACTTGATACCACTGTTTTCATGTCTCCTGAGCTAAAGGTTACAGTAAGAATATCTTCCAAAGTCACACTGAAATACTGCCAACAGAGAAGGATGAAATGGAAAGGTTTTAAGACCATGTAGAAGTCTAATTTGGAAAATGAAAAAAAATTTCCCTTGTTTGTTTTGGAGATTTTCTATATATATTAGTGTATTCTAGATGGCTCTTTGGAATTTCATAATTTTCTTGTAAAAATTAAAAAAATGTTAATTTGGAAAATAAAACTTACTTTAAAGAAAAAATAGAATCTCTTTTCTTATTTTGTGTAACTCTTGTTATATGTGTGGCTATATGAATATCACACTATATTCAATTTGTTTCAGTAACTGGATACCTATACTTAATCACAAAATCTAAACTGTACAAATTGTATTTCTCTTCATTAGCACAGAATTGAATTCATCATCTAGGACTGCCTCAAAGAGTTACCATTTTGTTCTGTCTTAATTATAAATCTAGTCTAGGGGCAGTGGTAGAGGGACATGAAGTAATACTGATGTATTTTTAAGGTTGTTAATTTACTTAAATAATCAGAAAATGAATGCTACTAAAAGCAAAATCATATAGCCATACTAAGTTACAAATTACCATATTTTTAGTAGTTAAACTTTACGTATGTTTTATTACCTGCTATGTATAATGCAGTGGCATTCCTGTGACTAGAAGGCCCTTAGCTTTTGAACTTCCTGGCACTTAAGTGGAGGGAGTATAACTCCCCCCCGAAAAAATCAATGTTCCTTGGAAATAACATAAACTAAGATTACGACTGTACTAATGCTTTACTTTCTTAATATGTATACCAAATTTCATGTCACATGTCTGTGTGGAGCATAAAAAGAAATGTTTCTAAAGTATAATGATATAAATAATATGTTTCTGAGACTTCAATCTACCTTTTCCTGCACCTGTTTGGGTTGGTTTACTTCCTGGTTATTAACCATGGCCACTGAAATATAGATTTCAAATAATTTAACGGTTTCACCTACTGAAATGAAAGGAGATCTAACATACCCTGTTCTTGGTTACATGTCACTGGTTGCCTAATATTACCTAGTTAATTAGTTTGACTCTCCTTGAAATGACTTACTGTTTGAATTTTGAGGAAATCCAGGCAAGGAGGATGGACCGTTCATTCCAGGGAGAAGAACTGGAGGGAGGCCTGGGAGGCCTGGATAGGCTGCAGGCAGACTGATGCTATGAAGGGAGCTGCTGTCCATCATGGCTGGCTGCTGCACTGCTAAGCCCAGCACATCCGAGGCTTTCTTTATACGGTCAAGGGAGCTGCTAGGAGCCAGAATTTTCCATCAGGTATAAAGTGTATTCTAGATGGCTCTTTGGAATTTCATAATTTTCTTGTAAAAATTAAAAAAATGTTAATTTGGAAAATAAAACTTACTTTAAAGAAAAAATAGAATCTCTTTTCTTATTTTGTGTAACTCTTGTTATATGTGTGGCTATATGAATATCACACTATATTCAATTTGTTTCAGTAACTGGATACCTATACTTAATCACAAAATCTAAACTGTACAAATTGTATTTCTCTTCATTAGCACAGAATTGAATTCATCATCTAGGACTGCCTCAAAGAGTTACCATTTTGTTCTGTCTTAATTATAAATCTAGTCTAGGGGCAGTGGTAGAGGGACATGAAGTAATACTGATGTATTTTTAAGGTTGTTAATTTACTTAAATAATCAGAAAATGAATGCTACTAAAAGCAAAATCATATAGCCATACTAAGTTACAAATTACCATATTTTTAGTAGTTAAACTTTACGTATGTTTTATTACCTGCTATGTATAATGCAGTGGCATTCCTGTGACTAGAAGGCCCTTAGCTTTTGAACTTCCTGGCACTTAAGTGGAGGGAGTATAACTCCCCCCCGAAAAAATCAATGTTCCTTGGAAATAACATAAACTAAGATTACGACTGTACTAATGCTTTACTTTCTTAATATGTATACCAAATTTCATGTCACATGTCTGTGTGGAGCATAAAAAGAAATGTTTCTAAAGTATAATGATATAAATAATATGTTTCTGAGACTTCAATCTACCTTTTCCTGCACCTGTTTGGGTTGGTTTACTTCCTGGTTATTAACCATGGCCACTGAAATATAGATTTCAAATAATTTAACGGTTTCACCTACTGAAATGAAAGGAGATCTAACATACCCTGTTCTTGGTTACATGTCACTGGTTGCCTAATATTACCTAGTTAATTAGTTTGACTCTCCTTGAAATGACTTACTGTTTGAATTTTGAGGAAATCCAGGCAAGGAGGATGGACCGTTCATTCCAGGGAGAAGAACTGGAGGGAGGCCTGGGAGGCCTGGATAGGCTGCAGGCAGACTGATGCTATGAAGGGAGCTGCTGTCCATCATGGCTGGCTGCTGCACTGCTAAGCCCAGCACATCCGAGGCTTTCTTTATACGGTCAAGTTCCTGCTGGGCCATCAGCTGTCGGACAGTGGTAGGAGCCAGATAATCTTTCTCCCGATCAAGCTGACTCCCAACCGTCTCCCTCACTTTTGAAATGTGCTGTTTGGAGAAAATGTGATCTCTGATGGACAAGCGGGCAGAGTACTTCACCCCACAGAGGGTACACTCTGGTTTGGTGCCTTCCGCTCCACTTTGATTGATCATGAAAGGCTTCCCTATGTTAATTTTAAATTTCTTTTCCTTTGCTCTTGCATTCTGAAACCACACCTGGACCACACGTTTGGGCAGACCGATCTCATTCCCTAGCATTTCACATTCTTGCATGGTTGGAGTTCGGTAGTCACTGAAGCAAGCCTTGAGAACCTTGAGCTGGAGATTGCTCATCTGGGTTCTGAAACGCTTGTGACCTGGTCGATCGTTACTTTTGGATTTGAAAGGATTGCTGGATCCAAATGGATTTGGTGAGCTCGGGTCGGCAATGCTGGACGTTTCGCTGCGGTCAGCATTGTCGTCGGGGTCGTCCGTGATATAAAAGCTTTGGTCATGGTCACCCTCTTTATCATTGAAAGGTATGGAGGGACTCGTGAGAGAGAAGAGAAACTTTTCATCGCAGACCTCTGCGGTGGGGGTGGTTGCTGGTTTTGGCAACGCGTCGGAGAGCGCTTTTGGCTCTTTGGGAGACAGGGCCGGCTTCACCTCTCCGGAACTGCCTGTGGTGCTTTCCATTTCCACGTTCCCCTCGTCTCCAGTGGTGGCGTCACTGATCGCCGTGTTAATAGAGGAAGTCTCATCAAAATCCGTTTTATTGTGATCATACCCAGCCTCAGCAGGAGGGGCGTTTAAATTCTCGACATCCTCGGAACATTCCGCTTTGAAAGAAGAAGGGCTCAGAAGATTCTTCGGCGACAGTTCTGCCGTTATGCACGCGGGCGTGGACACAGTAGTAGCCAATTCATTCTCACTGAGAGATCGATTTTCGTTAATGGCAAAGACGGGTAGTCAAAATAGATGTACCCCCCTCTGCAAGGGCTCGGTGGCAAGCTATGAAGGGAGCTGCTGTCCATCATGCTTGGCTGCTGTACTGCTAAGCCCAGCACGTCTGAAGCTTTCTTTATACGGTCAAGTTCCTGCTGGGCCATCAGCTGTCGGACGGTGGTAGGAGCCAGATAATCTTTCTCCCGATCAAGCTGACTCCCAACCGTCTCCCTCACTTTTGAAATGTGCTGTTTGGAGAAAATGTGATCTCTGATGGACAAGCGGGCAGAGTACTTCACCCCACAGAGGGTACACTCTGGTTTGGTGCCTTCCGCTCCACTTTGATTGATCATGAAAGGCTTCCCTATGTTAATTTTAAATTTCTTTTCCTTTGCTCTTGCATTCTGAAACCACACCTGGACCACACGTTTGGGCAGACCGATCTCATTCCCTAGCATTTCACATTCTTGCATGGTTGGAGTTCGGTAGTCACTGAAGCAAGCCTTGAGAACCTTGAGCTGGAGATTGCTCATCTGGGTTCTGAAACGCTTGTGACCTGGTCGATCGTTACTTTTGGATTTGAAAGGATTGCTGGATCCAAATGGATTTGGTGAGCTCGGGTCGGCAATGCTGGACGTTTCGCTGCGGTCAGCATTGTCGTCGGGGTCGTCCGTGATATAAAAGCTTTGGTCATGGTCACCCTCTTTATCATTGAAAGGTATGGAGGGACTCGTGAGAGAGAAGAGAAACTTTTCATCGCAGACCTCTGCGGTGGGGGTGGTTGCTGGTTTTGGCAACGCGTCGGAGAGCGCTTTTGGCTCTTTGGGAGACAGGGCCGGCTTCACCTCTCCGGAACTGCCTGTGGTGCTTTCCATTTCCACGTTCCCCTCGTCTCCAGTGGTGGCGTCACTGATCGCCGTGTTAATAGAGGAAGTCTCATCAAAATCCGTTTTATTGTGATCATACCCAGCCTCAGCAGGAGGGGCGTTTAAATTCTCGACATCCTCGGAACATTCCGCTTTGAAAGAAGAAGGGCTCAGAAGATTCTTCGGCGACAGTTCTGCCGTTTTGCTCACGGGCGTGGACACAGTAGAAGCCAATTCATTCTCACTGGAGAGATCGATTTTCGTTAATGGCAAAGACGGGTAGTCAAAATAGATGTACTTCTGCGGGCTTTCTCCGCCGTCTTCCGTGGCTATTAAAGGGCTCGGTGGCAAGCTATAGCCTGCCTGCTTGCCTTCGTTCCAGTGCCGGGAGCGAATGTGGCTTTCTAAGGCTGACTTGGCCTTAAACAGGGCTCGGCAGAAGGGACACCGTTTGTGCGACTGGGCCGGACCCACCGCCCGGAACTGGCCTTTCCTTTCTCGCGCTCGGGTATTCTGGAACCAGACTTGCACGACTCTTTTCTTCAGCCCCACCTCCCGTGCAATGTGATCAAGCATTTTCCGGGTAGGGTTGGAATCCAGTAGATATTTTTCATAGAGAATTTCCAGTTGTTCCGGGGTGATGGTGGTTCTCAAGCGTTTATCACGGTGCTGGTCTTCACCGCTGTTCCCGCCTTCCTTCTCACTGCAGTTATTGTCTTCTTTCTCGTCCAGTTTCCTTTTCAGCGAAGCAGCCACAGTGGCCTGGGCTGCGGGGTGGGAGGAAGTGGTCTGCGGGGGCATCTGGGTGAGAGGACCACTGAGCAGCTGTCCAGCCATCAAGGAGTTGTTGGGGTCGAATATCATGTAGGGCATGTCCATGGGCCGTTCAAGGAATGGGGAGTGAAGGAATTGGTTTTGAGCCGCCAGGAAATGCATGTGCTGGTGGTCCTGCCAGAGTTCCAAAGTCGGGAAGGCAACTGTACACTGATCACATTGGTATTGAAGTAACTGTGGAGGTAGACTGTTCTGGAGAGGAGTCATGGAAATTGGCAGGGGACTGGAAGGGACTGGGGTCTGAGAGGCTGAGGGAGGTCTTCCCATGAGCTGGGGCTGTTTGGGTGGCTGGGGCTGAGCAGCTGAGGCCGGCGGTGGTGGTGGGTCTGAGGAAGAAGACGCTGACGGCAGGGCTGGCTTGGTGCCTTGAGAAAGGGGCGAGGGGTCGCTCTGCTTTGGCTTGTCTGCGGGATAGTCAGGCTTTGGAGATGTCTTTTCTGGTTCCGGTTTGGGTGACGGCATCCGGGGTGTGCTGGTTCCAGAACCGGAAGCTGCCGCAGAGGCAGGTGCAGTTTTGGCTGCTTCAGTTTGGCCAGAGACTGTGCAATGCTTATACACCACCTGGTCCGTGGCGTCCATGGAGTCTTCTGTTTGGCTTTCGTCTTGGGCGTCATCATCTTCATCCTTGTAGCACTGCTTTTTCTGATGAGTGATCAAGTCAAAGATCCTGGGGAAAACCACGCTGCACTTCTTACACTGGTACTGCATGTTGCTTGTCCTAATATACCGCTCGTTCGTGAGTTCTCTTTTCTCATTATCTTTAGCTTCCGTCTGATTCTCATAACTCTTCCGTGCTTTCTGGCGAGCATTCTGGAACCACACAACAATCACCCGGGTGGGCAGATTGAGAACAGTGGAAAGCTGTTCGATCTCGTCATCTTTTGGGTAAGCATTTGTGTCAAAAAAGTCTTGAAGAACTCGAAGCTGGTAGTCAGTAAACCTGGTTCTCGAAGACCTTTTACTGAAAGATGCGTCTGATTTGTAATGTTCTAAAGAGGAGGGCTGGGGGTCGATTCTGATATCTTCCAAAACCGTTATGGGAGGGTTACTGAAGTTGTAGGGTGAATCCTTATTTCTCTGCCGCTCCTTAAAGAGCGTGTTTCGAAACCAGTGCTTGATCACCTTCTGGGAGAGGCCAGATTTCTCTGCCATTTCCTGGATCTGTTCCTCACTTGGAGAATTGTTGATGTCAAAGTAAGCCCTCAGGATTTTCAGCTGGTCGTCCGTAATTCTCGTCCGCGGGCGTTTGAACTGAGAATGCCTCAGGAAGTTGGGGTCTAAGCCGAGCTGCTGCTGGCATAGCTGGGTGAGATCTGCGGAGAGGGTGTCCATGTGAGGCAGCTGCAGGGCCAGCTGGGGAGGGAGCGCCGGATGCTGCACGGGTTGCATCATGATGGAAGGAAAGAGGGGGAGGTCCAGGGACACTGGAAGCTGCACCTGCGGGGGAGCAGAAGGGGGCGGGGGTGGAGGCGGGGGTGGGGTGGAGGCGGGGTGGTGGGGGCGGGGCGGGGCGTGGGCGGCGGGCTTGCAACGGAGTTGAGATCGTGCTGGGCAGTTTCACTGGCCCCAGGGAAGGTGGCTGCGGAGGAGCTGGGGGCAGTGGAGGAGGAGGCGGCGGTGGTGGAGGAGGGTTTCCGGAGACGATGGGGAAATGGGATACAGCTTGTCGTAGGCCTCCCTATATTGCCGAGCAAAGCGTCTGGAGCTTCTGTTTGGCTTTCGTCTTGGGCGTCATCATCTTCATCCTTGTAGCACTGCTTTTCTGATGAGTGATCAAGTCAAAGATCCTGGGGAAAACCACGCTGCACTTCTTACACTGGTACTGCATGTTGCTTGTCCTAATATACCGCTCGTTCGTGAGTTCTCTTTTCTCATTATCTTTAGCTTCCGTCTGATTCTCATAACTCTTCCGTGCTTTCTGGCGAGCATTCTGGAACCACACAACAATCACTCGGGTGGGCAGATTGAGAACAGTGGAAAGCTGTTCGATCTCGTCATCTTTTGGGTAAGCATTTGTGTCAAAAAAGTCTTGAAGAACTCGAAGCTGGTAGTCAGTAAACCTGGTTCTCGAAGACCTTTTACTGAAAGATGCGTCTGATTTGTAATGTTCTAAAGAGGAGGGCTGGGGGTCGATTCTGATATCTTCCAAAACCGTTATGGGAGGGTTACTGAAGTTGTAGGGTGAATCCTTATTTCTCTGCCGCTCCTTAAAGAGCGTGTTTCGAAACCAGTGCTTGATCACCTTCTGGGAGAGGCCAGATTTCTCTGCCATTTCCTGGATCTGTTCCTCACTTGGAGAATTGTTGATGTCAAAGTAAGCCCTCAGGATTTTCAGCTGGTCGTCCGTAATTCTCGTCCGCGGGCGTTTGAACTGAGAATGCCTCAGGAAGTTGGGGTCTAAGCCGAGCTGCTGCTGGCATAGCTGGGTGAGATCTGCGGAGAGGGTGTCCATGTGAGGCAGCTGCAGGGCCAGCTGGGAGGGCGCCGGATGCTGCACGGGTTGCATCATGATGGAAGGAAAGAGGGGGAGGTCCAGGGACACTGGAAGCTGCACCTGCGGGGGAGCAGAAGGGGGCGGGGTGGAGGCGGGGGTGGGGTGGAGGCGGGGTGGCGGGGGCGGGGGCGTGGGCGGCGGGGCTTGCAACGGAGTTGAGATCGTGCTGGGCAGTTTCACTGGCCCCAGGGAAGGTGGCTGCGGAGGAGCTGGGGGCAGTGGAGGAGGAGGCGGCGGTGGTGGAGGAGGGGTTTCCGGAGACGATGGGGAAATGGGATACAGCTTGTCGTAGGCCTCCCTATATTGCCGAGCAAATTTTTCCAGCGCCCCATAGGGAAAAAACTGGCCGTGTACATGCTCTTGGTGACTCTTCAGAATAAGAACGTTGGAGAACAACTTCCCACACGTTCCGCATTCCAGCTTCTCCGTGCTTTCCCCTTCCCCACTCTTGCCCTTCTTCTGCACCTTCTGCCTGTTTTCGTTATACTGAATGACCAGTTCAAACCCGAAGTTTTCCAGCAAGGCTTTGGCTGCATTTCCTCGGGCCCCGGAAGCAATTCGGGGTGGTGGGATGGATAGTTCCGAGGATTTCTGTTTCTTTCCGTCTTTGCCTTCTTTGAGCCCTTCACCTTCACCTACACATTCTTGCTTTGGCTTGTCTTGCTTCTCAGCAGTCTCTTCTGTCTCCTTATAAGAGGGTATGTCCTTCACGATAGGGCAGTCGGCACTGGCGACGGTGGTTTGCTCTTGCTTCAATAACTTGCTGGTCTGCTGCTGCTGCTGCTGCTGCTGCTGCTGTTGCTGCTGCTGCTGCTGTGGTGGCTGTGGCTTTTGAGATGGCAGGTGGGGCTGTGTGGCCTGGTACTGTTGTGCTTGTTGCTGGAGAATCTGGAGTTGAGTTTGGCCAACGTGATGTTGGGTTTGAATCTGCTGCTTCAAGTCTTCAAGCAAGGACCCGGCCATTCCGGTCATGCCAGGCATGCCGAAGGCAGCAGAGCCTGGCAAGCCCAAATCTGGCCCCAAACTGAACTCCGTCCCAGGGATGTAGAATGGGAAGAGAAACTGAGGCTGCTGAAACTGCAGCAGTGTTTCTGGGGTCATAGGAAAGTGAGGCAGAAAGGCGGGGTTGAGAAACTGAGGCTGAAAGAATGCAGCTTGCTGTTGCAGCTCATGCTGCAGCTGCATCTGGATCTGTGCTGGTGACTGCGGTGGATGGTGCGGAGGCTGAGCAGAAATTAATTCTGGAGTTTGCTTTTTATTTAATTCTTTGGCATCTAAGTGGGTATCCTTGCTGCCTACTGCTGCCAAACTCATGGACTCCAACATCCCTTGGCTGGGACTACTGACACTGGCTGCCATGCTGTGCCCGCTGGTCCCATGGCCCCCAGGCTCCAGCTTCGCCGCCCTGGCCTTTGTCTGGTGGAGCACAGACCTCATGTGGATTTCCAAGGTCGAGCTTTGGCTGTAGGCAACGTTGCAGATGCTGCACTTGTAGGGTTTATTATCTGGGCTGTTGTTGGTTTCTTGAGGGACAGGGCTGGAGGCTTCCTGTAAAACCTTTTTCAACTTATGCAGGTGAGACACTGAATTATAATGGACCAAGAGAATGTTCTTTTGGGTGAATGACTCTTTACACACGGTACATTTATACGGGCGAGATGGATCGAGGAATTTTTCCATTGTAAAATTTGGCCCTTTTCGAAAAGGTAAGGTCCGCTTTGGTTCAGAGCCCATGTCATCTGGAATAGAACTACTGTCACTTCCTACAGGACTTGCCTTCCCTTCATGGTCCACCTCGTACTCTCTCTCCATCTCCTGCTCTAGGGCATGGTCGTCTTGGGCCATAGGTTCACTCTCTGCCCACAGTTCACCATTCACGGGCAAGGAGGCATACAGCTGTTGAAGTTCAGCTTCACTCAGTTCGGGATGGCCGGCTTCCAAGTGTTTTTTTAAAGCCTGGAATGTACGGAAACTACGCTGGCAGAGGTTACACATCGTTGCGGCCCGGATTGCATGATACTGGGAATGTATCTGAAGCTTCTGCATAGTCTTAAAAGCCAAACTACAATGGTTACAACGATACTTGTAAACATGGCGGTCTGAGACAGACAGTGGTTGTCTTTTTTGCTGTTCGCTTAATTGATCCTGCAGTGTATCAGAGATTTTCATATCCTTACTGCTGTTTTTATTCCATTCTGACACTTCTGTAGGTTCTTTACTTGGTTTCTGCTCCTCAATCTTTATTTCTACATTAGCTTTTGAATCATCAAGACCTGCCATACTTTTGTCATCCATTGGACTGTCACCTGTATGAAGAAAGCAGAAACATCACTTACAGGAAGGAAGTCTACATCTTAAATGCCAATGAATATTGCTATGCAGGAGCCTCCAAAGGACTTCCCCGGTGGTTTAGTCGGTAAAGAATCTGCCTGCTCAGTCCCCTTCACCATTGCAACCAAAAGAATCAAATATCTAGGAATAAACCTACCCAAAGAAACAAAAGAACTGTACACAGAAAATTACAAGACACTCATGAAAGAAATTAAAGAAGACTTAAACAGATGGAGAGATATTCCATGTTCCTGGGTCGGAAGAATCAATATTGTGAAAATGACCATACTACCAAATATCATCTACAGATGCTGCACTTGTAGGGTTTATTACCTTTTTCAGGACTGGAGGCTTCCTGTAAAACCTTTTCAACTTATGCAGGTGAGACACTGAATTATAATGGACCAAGAGAATGTTCTTTTGGGTGAATGACTCTTTACACACGGTACATTTATACGGGCGAGATGGATCGAGGAATTTTTCCATTGTAAAATTTGGCCCTTTTCGAAAAGGTAAGGTCCGCTTTGGTTCAGAGCCCATGTCATCTGGAATAGAACTACTGTCACTTCCTACAGGACTTGCCTTCCCTTCATGGTCCACCTCGTACTCTCTCTCCATCTCCTGCTCTAGGGCATGGTCGTCTTGGGCCATAGGTTCACTCTCTGCCCACAGTTCACCATTCACGGGCAAGGAGGCATACAGCTGTTGAAGTTCAGCTTCACTCAGTTCGGGATGGCCGGCTTCCAAGTGTTTTTTTAAAGCCTGGAATGTACGGAAACTACGCTGGCAGAGGTTACACATCGTTGCGGCCCGGATTGCATGATACTGGGAATGTATCTGAAGCTTCTGCATAGTCTTAAAAGCCAAACTACAATGGTTACAACGATACTTGTAAACATGGCGGTCTGAGACAGACAGTGGTTGTCTTTTTTGCTGTTCGCTTAATTGATCCTGCAGTGTATCAGAGATTTTCATATCCTTACTGCTGTTTTTATTCCATTCTGACACTTCTGTAGGTTCTTTACTTGGTTTCTGCTCCTCAATCTTTATTTCTACATTAGCTTTTGAATCATCAAGACCTGCCATACTTTTGTCATCCATTGGACTGTCACCTGTATGAAGAAAGCAGAAACATCACTTACAGGAAGGAAGTCTACATCTTAAATGCCAATGAATATTGCTATGCAGGAGCCTCCAAAGGACTTCCCCGGTGGTTTAGTCGGTAAAGAATCTGCCTGCTCAGTCCCCTTCACCATTGCAACCAAAAGAATCAAATATCTAGGAATAAACCTACCCAAAGAAACAAAAGAACTGTACACAGAAAATTACAAGACACTCATGAAAGAAATTAAAGAAGACTTAAACAGATGGAGAGATATTCCATGTTCCTGGGTCGGAAGAATCAATATTGTGAAAATGACCATACTACCAAATATCATCTACAGATTCAATGCAATACCTATTCAACTTCCATTGACATTTTTCACAGAACTAGACCAAAGGATCACACAGTTCATATGGAAACACAAAAGACCTCGAATAGCCAAAGCAATCCTGAGAAAGAAAAACGGAGCTGGAGGGATCAGCCTCCCTAACTTCAGACTCTACTACAAAGCAACAGTCCTCAAGACAGTATGGTACTGGCATAAAAACAGAACTATAGACCAATGGAACAAGATCGAGAACCCAGAGATAAACCCACGCACCTATGGGTACCTTATTTTTGATAAAGGAGGAGAAACTATAAAATGGGACAAAGACAGCCTCTTCAACAAGTGGTGCTGGGAGAATTGGACAGCTACATGCAAAAAAATGAAGGTGGAACATTCCCTGACACCATACACTAAGATCAACTCAAAATGGATTAAAGACCTACATGTAAGACCAGAAACCATCAAACTCTTAGAGGAGAATATAGGCAAAACCCTCAAGGACATCAATCAAAGCAAGATCTTCTCTGACCCACCAACTAAAATAGCAGAACTGAAAAGAAAAATGAACATATGGGACTTCATGAAACTTAAAAGCTTTTGTACAGCTAAAGATATTACAAAAAAGCTCAACAGACACCCCACAGAGTGGGAGAAAATCATAGCAAATGAAACAACAGACAAAGAATTAATCTCCAAAATCTACAAGCAACTCAGACAACTCAGCACAGGGAAAACGAACAACCCAATCAAAAAATGGGAAAAAGACCTAAAGAGACGCCTCTCCAAAGAGGACATACAGATGGCCCAAAAGCACATGAAATGATGCTCCACCTCACTTATTATTAGAGAAATGCAAATTAAAACTACAATGAGATATCACCTCACACCCATCAGAATGGCCATCTTCAAGAAATCTGCAGTCAATAAATGCTGGAGAGGGTGCGGAGAAAAGGGAACCCTCTTGCATTGCTGGTGGGAATGTAAATTGATACAGCCTCTATGGAAGACAGTCTGGAGATTTCTTAAAAAACTAAAAATAGAAGCACCCTATGACCCAGCAATCCCATTGAACAAATTACAAGACACTCATGAAAGAAATTAAAGAAGACTTAAACAGATGGAGAGATATTCCATGTTCCTGGGTCGGAAGAATCAAT
The DNA here is from genome assembly GCA_022376925.1 of Tragulus kanchil. Taxonomy (NCBI): domain Eukaryota; kingdom Metazoa; phylum Chordata; class Mammalia; order Artiodactyla; family Tragulidae; genus Tragulus; species Tragulus kanchil. The sequence continues at coordinate 86,576,577 of JAIOJX010000002.1, read as the reverse complement.
ATTGTGAAAATGACCATACTACCAAATATCATCTACAGATTCAATGCAATACCTATTCAACTTCCATTGACATTTTCACAGAACTAGACCAAAGGATCACACAGTTCATATGGAAACACAAAAGACCTCGAATAGCCAAAGCAATCCTGAGAAAGAAAAACGGAGCTGGAGGGATCAGCCTCCCTAACTTCAGACTCTACTACAAAGCAACAGTCCTCAAGACAGTATGGTACTGGCATAAAAACAGAACTATAGACCAATGGAACAAGATCGAGAACCCAGAGATAAACCCACGCACCTATGGGTACCTTATTTTTGATAAAGGAGGAGAAACTATAAAATGGGACAAAGACAGCCTCTTCAACAAGTGGTGCTGGGAGAATTGGACAGCTACATGCAAAAAAATGAAGGTGGAACATTCCCTGACACCATACACTAAGATCAACTCAAAATGGATTAAAGACCTACATGTAAGACCAGAAACCATCAAACTCTTAGAGGAGAATATAGGCAAAACCCTCAAGGACATCAATCAAAGCAAGATCTTCTCTGACCCACCAACTAAAATAGCAGAACTGAAAAGAAAAATGAACATATGGGACTTCATGAAACTTAAAAGCTTTTGTACAGCTAAAGATATTACAAAAAAGCTCAACAGACACCCCACAGAGTGGGAGAAAATCATAGCAAATGAAACAACAGACAAAGAATTAATCTCCAAAATCTACAAGCAACTCAGACAACTCAGCACAGGGAAAACGAACAACCCAATCAAAAAATGGGAAAAAGACCTAAAGAGACGCCTCTCCAAAGAGGACATACAGATGGCCCAAAAGCACATGAAATGATGCTCCACCTCACTTATTATTAGAGAAATGCAAATTAAAACTACAATGAGATATCACCTCACACCCATCAGAATGGCCATCTTCAAGAAATCTGCAGTCAATAAATGCTGGAGAGGGTGCGGAGAAAAGGGAACCCTCTTGCATTGCTGGTGGGAATGTAAATTGATACAGCCTCTATGGAAGACAGTCTGGAGATTTCTTAAAAAACTAAAAATAGAAGCACCCTATGACCCAGCAATCCCACTCTTAGGCTTATATCCTGATGAAATCAAAACTGAAAGAAGCACCTGTACCCCAATGTTCATTGCAGCTCTCTATACAATAGCCAAAACATGGAAGCAACCTAGATGTCCATCGACGAATGAATGGATCCAGAAGCTCTGGTACATATATACAATGGAATACTACTCAGCTGTTAAAAGAAATGCAGAAGACTCAATCCTAATGAAGTGGCTGGCTCTAGAACCTATCATAAAAAGTGAAGTAAGTCAAAAAGAGAAAGACAAATACAGTATACTAACACACATATATGGAATCTAGTAGGATGGTCTTGATATCACACACAGGGAACTCATGAAAAAAAAAAAAGACAGAGCATAGACATAGGGACATCGTGGTGAATAAATAGGGAGGGGGAAGCATGGAGGAAGTAACAAGGAAACCTATAGTGTTATGTGTGGAAAAGATAGCTAGTGTCACAGTGCTAAGGGAATAGGAGTGCTTACAATGGCTTGGGGCAAAGGTCTGGAGGGGTGGGATGGGGGGATCTGGGTGGGTGGGGACCATGGATATGCATATGATTGATCTGGGAACATTCATGTATGTGAACAACAAAACTCTGTAAAACCTTTAAAATAAAGAATAAAAATAAATTTAAAAATTAAAAAAAAAAAAAAAAAAAAGAAAAGAATCTGCCTGCTAATGCAGGAGACTGACGGTTTGATCCCTAGGTCAGGAAGATCCCTTGGAGAAGGAAATGGCAACCGACTCAAGTATTCTTGCCTGGGGAATCCCATGGAAAGTGGAGCTTGGCAGGCTATAGTCCATGGGATCACAATGAGTCAGACATGACTTAGCAACTAAACAACCACCACCATTGTTAAGGAGGAACCTCCAAAGGTTTCAAAGGTTAAGACAATCTTTTAAGAAACATTTATTGAGCAACTACTGTGTGGCAAGCACTGTACTGAGCCTTGGGAATACAAAGGTGAATAAGAAAATACTCCTAACCTCAAGGAATTTCAGCATAGGGAAGAAAATAAGTCAGAGGTAATTAGAACATGCTACCAGCAGTGTGATAGCAGGGCCATAACCACATTGTTCAGGAATTAGAATCTATAAAATATTCCTGATTATTAGCATTTAGGTCTCCCAAGGGCAGTTTGGGTTTCCCAGGTGGCACAGTAGTAAAGAATACATCTGCCAACGCAGGAGATGCAGGTTTGATCTCTGGGTCAGGAAGATCCCCTGGAGATGGAAATGACAACTGACTCCAGTACCTTTGCCTGGAAAATCCCATGGGCAGAGGAGACTGATAAGCTACAGTCTATGGGGTTGCAAGAAAGTCAGACACAGCTTAGCGACTAAACAACCACAAAGGGCAATCTATAGATAACCAGGTAGTAAGTATGCCTTTGAAATATGGCTTTTGGAAATGCCATATTTTTTCCCTCTATGCTTCTTTAAAAAATTATTTGATGGTAATAATGATGGATCAGTGTCACAAATACAAGGCCTGAAATGTGTCTGGAGCAGAGGCTGGCATACCTGAATATTTCCCAGCCCCCTCAGCTGTGATGACTGCAGGTGTGTCCTTCTCTGACTTCTCAGAGGTGGCTGCTGGCAGCAGCAAGCTGTTGGGCATCATCACATCAGGGACAGGCACCTGTGAAAACCAAAGGGGTTCATGGCAAAGGTACCTTAGAAATCATGGCCTCCATTGCACTCTACCTCAGAAAGTAACATATCCCAGTTACATTTTTCCAAACAAACAAGGGATAGTCTGTGACTCTTACAGGTCACTGGCTGACCTTCAAATTTCAGATCAATGCTGTGGTGATGCTGTACTCTTCTTTTCTTTTTTAAAAATATACTTTGAAGCTCAGAAATGATAGCCAGGCAAAGATGAAACTCCAGGGGCCCACATGAATCACTTGATTAGCATCATAGGTATGAGAATAAGGCTGCAAAATCTGTGTTATTGAGTAAGCTATGCCTTGTATCACTTATGGGGTTTATTCCAAATCACAAGAGAAACAAACAGGTCTTTACTTGTGATTCCTACAACACAGTCAGCAAGAGCTTGACGCCACCCAGAAGAAATACATTTTGATCAACTAATCATGACTGATTTCGTGTTGCTACAAAAAGGGAAATTTTGGCACACAAGCATCAACATTTGGTACCCTTACTGTCATAAGCAGCTTCTCCACGCAATCCGGAGACACACTGTGCAAATGTGTCAGATGAAGCTGGAGGTGCATCTTGTTGCTAAGGCGTCCTGGCAGAGGGACAACAGATGACCGGCTGCACTGAGTGCTGTGACAGGACGTGCATCTGGATACGACTTTGGTCCCTACTATTGTAGTTACAATAAGGACACTGATAGAACTGGAAAATATTGAATAAACACGACTTCTATTAGTTAACGGATTTTGATGACTTTGGAGCATTAAAAGTGAAACCAAGAGTTAACTACCTTGCTGATTACAGTGGCTACATACATTTCAACAGCATGGAATAGGTTGGGGGCTCTAAAATGATCAAGGGCAGTAATTTAAAAACATATTTACACAGCAAAGGGAGAAAAGAAAAAACACGTGTACCTGTTCGTGACAGAATTTATTGTCCTCTGTAGGTTTCGATCTTTTCGTGGCCACATCCTCTTCTTTTGCCAGCAGGAGTGGCTGGGTTCCCCCAGCCACACTGACTTTTAGCTCCTTTTCTGGTGTGATTACTCCTGATTCCCCCCAAAAAGAATAGAACACCTCAATTTTAAAAGACTTAACAATGTCAAAATCTGAAATATTTTGTCTTTCACCTAGCTCTCATTCTAAATCCACTGGATCACCGAAAGGAATGGACAAGTACTTTTATATGATGCTAATCTCAAAAGGCAAAAAGCACACTTCCTTTTGTCCACTGACCAAGTAGACTTTATAAATATATTAAAATGTACTCCTGTCTCCTGTTTAGATAACCCTCAGTGACCTTCAAAGATTCATAGACAATGGTACACTTTTCTGATATTGAAAGCATCATAGGTATGAGAATAAGGCTGCAAAATCTGTGTTATTGAGTAAGCTATGCCTTGTATCACTTATGGGGTTTATTCCAAATCACAAGAGAAACAAACAGGTCTTTACTTGTGATTCCTACAACACAGTCAGCAAGAGCTTGACGCCACCCAGAAGAAATACATTTTGATCAACTAATCATGACTGATTTCGTGTTGCTACAAAAGGAATTATGGCACACAAGCATCAACATTTGGTACCCTTACTGTCATAAGCAGCTTCTCCACGCAATCCGGAGACACACTGTGCAAATGTGTCAGATGAAGCTGGAGGTGCATCTTGTTGCTAAGGACGTCCTGGCAGAGGGGACAACAGATGACCGGCTGCACTGAGTGCTGTGACAGGACGTGCATCTGGATACGACTTTGGTCCCTACTATTGTAGTTACAATAAGGACACTGATAGAACTGGAAAATATTGAATAAACACGACTTCTATTAGTTAACGGATTTTGATGACTTTGGAGCATTAAAAGTGAAACCAAGAGTTAACTACCTTGCTGATTACAGTGGCTACATACATTTCAACAGCATGGAATAGGTTGGGGGCTCTAAAATGATCAAGGGCAGTAATTTAAAAACATATTTACACAGCAAAGGGAGAAAAGAAAAAACACGTGTACCTGTTCGTGACAGAATTTATTGTCCTCTGTAGGTTTCGATCTTTTCGTGGCCACATCCTCTTCTTTTGCCAGCAGGAGTGGCTGGGTTCCCCCAGCCACACTGACTTTTAGCTCCTTTTCTGGTGTGATTACTCCTGATTCCCCCCAAAAAGAATAGAACACCTCAATTTTAAAAGACTTAACAATGTCAAAATCTGAAATATTTTGTCTTTCACCTAGCTCTCATTCTAAATCCACTGGATCACCGAAAGGAATGGACAAGTACTTTTATATGATGCTAATCTCAAAAGGCAAAAAGCACACTTCCTTTTGTCCACTGACCAAGTAGACTTTATAAATATATTAAAATGTACTCCTGTCTCCTGTTTAGATAACCCTCAGTGACCTTCAAAGATTCATCAATGACACGTGCCCTCGGCTGTCATGGTACACCTTTATCGCATTAAAGCAAATCCACTCCCATTCACAAATGCCAACTTAGAAAATAATTATTTTTGCTACTGTTTCATTACCTAACTTTTTCTTCTAAAATCTGAGGACACTAAAATCATTTCCAAATTCTGAGAAGATCTGACTAGTTGTAATTCACAAATGAAAACAATGTTTTTATGGGGCAATATGGATTCTAAAATTATATATTAGGTATCCACTGCTGCTTTTTATTGTGATTTATCCTTTGCTTTAGATGTTTCGGTAGTTGGCTGTGTCCACAACATTGTAGTCCAAATCAAGAATACAATTGTTTTATAAGGTTAATCTGAGTATTAGGTGTTAAAGACTCTTTAAAATTTTGCTCAGGTGAGCAACGTAATGCATAGAAGCCTCACACACATCAAAGGAAGGAGTGCAATTCTAATTTCCCAATCTAACAGAAAATTCTTTCCAGCATCAATTTTCCCAATAATCTCCTCTGCAAGGCTGGATATTACAGCGACATTGGGTAGGCATGTCACATACGTCTCACGACAAACACAAAACCTCATTTACCAGCCATTCCAATCTCATCATAGCACGGCATCATCTGACCTTTTTTCTGCTGTTTATTATGAGTATTTCTAATTTTAACTTTCAATTTTCACCATCTTCCAGTCAATTTGCAACTAAATTATTTCCAGGGTGAGGACACTATCACTGGACAACTGGGTGCAAATACATCTTGAAATGCAATGAAGCTAAACCATTGATTGCTATCAGACCCCGCGTAAATATAGAGTCTAGGCATAATCTGATTGTATGCTGTGCATGAAGATTTATCTTGATTTTTTTCCAATCCACATATGGTTCATAGAAATGAACAAATTACACTTTATTGCAAAATAACCCAGTTTTAATTTAAAAATAAGGTCAAGGATGTTATGGAAACAATATAAAAATGAATGCCAAAATATATTTTTGTTCTCTGCTCTGGATAGAGCTGCCTGTTTTCTACCATATAAATAATTTAAGGAATTTTAAATTCTGAAAGAAATTTAAAGAGTATGTCTGACTCTAAGGAGACCAAAATTAAAACAGAATATAAATGACATAATGACAGCAATTTTATTCCATTGAGATTTGTGATAGGTACAGCATTAATGCTACATTTTCAAACAAATTGCATGGAGACTGATTTATATTGATAGCTTTACAAACACTAGATTTTATTTGAATGGGTACATATGTCCTGTATATAGGTATATTGAGACATTTAGATTTCTTCTAGATACTTGAAAATATAATTTATCCTAGTTGCATTTGAATGATTTAAATCTGAGACACACTAAAGAATTTTATTACATTGATTAAAGAACATCCAAGTATTTGATATCCAGAAATATGTCAACAATAAGAATGTTTATTTTATAATTATTTCTGGTATCAAAAATTTGTTTTCTCCTAAAAAAAAAATTCTTAAAGCAGGATCTATTCTGTGCCATCATTCTAAAAGTATTAAAGGTAAACATAAGAAAACAATATACGATTGGCAACTAAAACTGACCACTTAAGGTTATCAGATCAAGTTGTATAAAATGATTGCCATTTAAATCAGCAAATGTCTGTCAGTTGCTTTTTTCCTGTGAAACTGGAAGGTTTTTTTTTTTTTTTAAAAGATCCACAATAATGAGTAAGAATATACTTCCTTAAGAGAATAATACTATTTCATATTCTCTTGTCATTATTTTTTGTGTACATGGTCAAATCTGACATGACCAAATAATAGGTTGGTCCAATTCCATATGCTATCAAAGAGTATCACACACAAGGTAAATGATAATTTCCATTAATTCTCATTGCTTGCAGGCTTTGGGAATATCAGAAACACAATAAATCTTCCAGAAACTACTAAATCTATTAAATATATAGCTATGGCCTTATTTTTATAAGCATGTATCTTCTAATATTAGTACTATAAAGGATCCAAAAAAAACCAACAGTATTTTCAAGATGTGAAACATTTTACTAAGACTTTTACATTGGTGCAAGTATTTCATATTATTTTTATGTATAGTCATATTATCAAGAATATAATTGCTTTTGAATTTAGGGACATTCATGCTACGTCAAGAAAAGTTAAGTTTTAGGGTTGCTATTTCATAGCTATTGTGATAGCTGCTGAGTATAGTATTCTATGCTATACAGGTGTCAGCTTCAATATTTTTTGGCTAATTAACTTAGTTAATTAAACCATGATCTTGATGTATGCTATGAGCTCTCTAAATACCATTTTATTTTAAATTGAGAAGTTATAAATAAAGTCTAGACTCCTTAATTCTAGTGAGGGACCCCAGAAATGCATGTTACTGATAAGCAGCAGAGAATGCTAAGATGTGATAACATATGACAAAAACAGACTCTTGAAGCTAAAACACATCATCATGATTATTTACAAAAATGAGAGATGTTGTCTGGAGGGATGGGATGGGGGGGATATACATATGACTAATCTGGGAACATACATATCTGTAAACAACAAAACTCTGTAAAAGTTAAAAGTAAAATAAAAGCTTAAAAAAAATGAGAGATGCTATATTTGATGGCTACATAAAATTATATTTAGCCTTTTCGGCTCAAAGGAATACTACTTCAGGAAAAACTGCCTCCCTGGCAAATATGGGAAATCAACTCTGGAGTCTCTTTCTGAACTGTTTTATTCTAGGAATATATTAAATAAAGCCTAATTCCTTTCAGGAAGGTTTTAAGTTTTCTGATTACTCATAGTTTATGTCTACAACTTTATAATGAACAGTTTGTTACCAAAATTTTGAAATGAGATCATAGTTCATTTTGTGTGATTAAGACCATCACATTATCCTCAGAAAACAATGTCATTTTAATGTACTTTTAACTAAAAAAATGAAGTCTAATTACAAATAAGCACTGCCAAATAGATGAGCCAATGATTATCTGTCAGTTATGGGATTATTTAACTTGCATGAGATTGCTAATATAAAAATGACATAATTCATTTCAATTCAGATGCCACCTACTTAATAAATTTTCAATCCCTAAAATACAGAAGGTTGTAAAATGGCTTATACTCATAATAGCTGAGGAAAATCCAATAACATATATGTACTCAAAGCAAATCTTGAAAAAAAATACAGCAAAATACTGGGGTTTTTATGAATCAGTGTACTTGATAAAGTTTGAATATTGTAAAACTTGGGTATAACAGAAGATGTTATTCAACTCCAAATAAGCCTAAATTATAATTACTGGTACAATATCTTTTCTAATGAGACTAGAATGAAAGGATAATTTTAATTGCAATAATGAAGGTTAATTTCCATCTTTCCTCATGTTTACTCCCTTATTAAAAAGCGGTCCCTTTAGCCATGGCAGAGACATATTACATTTTCAATGCAAATGTATTAATCTGGATAAACTATATTAATTCTTGTAGTGCACAGAGCTATAATTTGGATTATAATTAATCTAAAGTGGCACTAGATTTAAATGACAATATAAATGAGGCATCAGGAGGCTTTTCTATTATGAATGAATATTCAACAAATATAACTTGCATATTGCCAAGTCTCATTTTGAAAGCTCTCATCCTAGAGATTAATGTCAGCAACAGAGTACAACAGCTTATACAAACACCGTCTTCCTAACATGTGTTAATTCCTTCTTGTCTGAAAAAAATCTGTGTTAAAAGTGAGGTCACACTGTTTTCCCATCTAACACATTAAGATAGTGATTCATTTATAAATTTGACAGGATTTTTGACGTTTGTAATGGCATCAGGAAGGAAACCAACATATACATAAGTGGTTATTCAATCTTTAGAGATACTAACAGGGGAAAAAGTCCATGTAATAATTTTTTTACCTAATCAGATTCACTGTAGAAAGCAGAAAACTTTGTTAAAAGTCCATGTGACAGTGGACACCCTTGTCTTGTTCCTAATCTTAGAGGAAATGTTTTCAGGTTTTTACCGTTGAGAATAATATTTGCTGTGGGTTTGTCGTATGTATATACCTATAGTTGATTCATGCTGTTGTATGGCAGAAACCAACACAACATTGTAAAGCAATTATCCTCTAATTAGAAATAATAAATAATAATTAAAGAAAACTGTACCGAGAGGGAAAAAAATGTTGATATGAGTTGTCAGTAATAAGAACTGTCAATGTCTGGGAAGTTTCAAGGCTAAATATTTACATCTCAGTAATTGCTTCGAGTTGCATAAAGCTCATTTTTATTCCTATAGATGTAGTTGGAGAGGCATTTCTATGGGGATAAAAATGCATGTTAGAAAACTATCAGCACGCAGGAGTCTGTATCCTCTCACACACCCTAGTCACGATGAGATGGTACAATGAGATGTTCAAGAAAGGACAATAATTCACCAGGCCATTAGGGAGTGATTGAGCCCATTATTTATGTAGAGCAGTAAACCGAGCTGATGGAGATACGGCCCTTGTATCTGTGGTATGTTCCAAGCAAGACTCCTTACTCATTGATGAGATTGGAACCATTTTCCAGAGATGCCCACAACCCATCCTTTACAAGGCATTAGTTACTGAAAACCAAGCACAATGTCACATTCCTAGGTAGTACATGAATGCTCAGTGAACATCAGGGGCTGTGGGTTTGACATATTCTTCTGAATGTGTTGGGTTGGGGGTGGAATATAGTCTGCAGTCTCTTTTGATACAAATGTGAGAAAATCACCACTGAAATCAGGGAGAATCCTGCCCTTCCTGAAGTAGTCAAGACTCTAGCCTTGATGCAGTCTAAGTTGACTAGAACCTTAGTCTAAACCTAAGCTGACTCCCTTGCTATTTCCAATTCTTTTCAAATAAGGTTTAGATGGCATTGCCTTTGCACTTAACTGGTACTTCAAATACCTTGTCAGTAACCTCAGGAACTGTATCAATATACAGCTAGGGCATCTTTTTTTTTTTTTTTTTTTTTTTCCGGTACATTCTTTAGGCTCAAAACCAACCTCAGATCCTTTTGGTTTAAATCAAATTAGAATCATATGTTAGCCACTATATCCTAGACACAAATTTAAATGGTGTTTTTTCTCACTGGATTCTGGAGAAAAATTCAGCATGGAAAGGTGTGGGATAGGCAGCAGGGAGGCCCTTCAAATAATTTGCAAAGGGATAATTTTCCCTCAGAAAACTTAGATTTGCAAAGACTGAATTACAAATACAGGATGATTCAGATTTAAATCAACTTGCATGTGAAAATGATATTTTTTGCACAACTCAATGTCTTCATAGTGAAAACAAGCTTCTTTAGATGCGGCTGTCACTGGAATTCCAGGAAAAGATAGATGACTACCTGAAACTAATAGGCTTGAACCCGTTTCAGCACTTCTTCTGCTTCAGTGAGTTCAACATAATAAAACTAGGTATAGCGTGCAGCAAAAGTAGCCAATGTAATATTCATTGCGACCATAGATTTCCATCTCATACATACAAAGCATGGATGAAGTCATATATTTGCCAAATCAAACACAGAAAAAGCCTTAGGTATCCACACCAGATGCTAGCCTAGGGTTTGTTTGTGCACAAGTAAATGTCATGACACGAAGGTTTGTTTTCAAAGACAGTAGCTTTCATTACTGGGATTTGTCTATTCTAGAAGATCAAAATTACCCAGCACCTAATCCCTTCTCAATGATATTTCCTCTTCTTAGGCTGAATCATTTCACTTGTTTGACATATTCTTCTGAATGTGTTGGGTTGGGGGTGGAATATAGTCTGCAGTCTCTTTTGATACAAATGTGAGAAAATCACCACTGAAATCAGGGAGAATCCTGCCCTTCCTGAAGTAGTCAAGACTCTAGCCTTGATGCAGTCTAAGTTGACTAGAACCTTAGTCTAAACCTAAGCTGACTCCCTTGCTATTTCCAATTCTTTTCAAATAAGGTTTAGATGGCATTGCCTTTGCACTTAACTGGTACTTCAAATACCTTGTCAGTAACCTCAGGAACTGTATCAATATACAGCTAGGGCATCTTTTTTTTTTTTTTTTTTTTTCCGGTACATTCTTTAGGCTCAAAACCAACCTCAGATCCTTTTGGTTTAAATCAAATTAGAATCATATGTTAGCCACTATATCCTAGACACAAATTTAAATGGTGTTTTTTCTCACTGGATTCTGGAGAAAAATTCAGCATGGAAAGGTGTGGGATAGGCAGCAGGGAGGCCCTTCAAATAATTTGCAAAGGGATAATTTTCCCTCAGAAAACTTAGATTTGCAAAGACTGAATTACAAATACAGGATGATTCAGATTTAAATCAACTTGCATGTGAAAATGATATTTTTTGCACAACTCAATGTCTTCATAGTGAAAACAAGCTTCTTTAGATGCGGCTGTCACTGGAATTCCAGGAAAAGATAGATGACTACCTGAAACTAATAGGCTTGAACCCGTTTCAGCACTTCTTCTGCTTCAGTGAGTTCAACATAATAAAACTAGGTATAGCGTGCAGCAAAAGTAGCCAATGTAATATTCATTGCGACCATAGATTTCCATCTCATACATACAAAGCATGGATGAAGTCATATATTTGCCAAATCAAACACAGAAAAAGCCTTAGGTATCCACACCAGATGCTAGCCTAGGGTTTGTTTGTGCACAAGTAAATGTCATGACACGAAGGTTTGTTTTCAAAGACAGTAGCTTTCATTACTGGGATTTGTCTATTCTAGAAGATCAAAATTACCCAGCACCTAATCCCTTCTCAATGATATTTCCTCTTCTTAGGCTGAATCATCTGTAAACTTTTTTCACTGGATTTTGTTTGAAATGCCTCAAATAGATGCCCTTAAAAAAGGGCAAATTCCTGAGTGTAAGTTGTAAAAAAAACAAAAAAAAGAAAGAAAGGAAAAATAACATTTATTTTTAGGGTTACGTGGTTTGGGGAGGGAGGCGGGGCATGTGATTGAATGAAAAAATTCAAGTGATATCTAATCCTGTGCTTATGAAAAATTAATATGCCATCAGAATAATCAGAAGTATAGCTAAGATTAATGAAAGGCGCTTAAAAAATTACAAGCACACAAACTGATTTGATTAAAAAATAATCTCGCTCGTCGTCCTGCAATATTCTTCAACTTATCCACATCTATTCTGTCAGATGGTTATGATTAAAAATAGGTCAATGGGAGGCTACTGATAGAAATCACATGCAAAATGCACATGCAATGAATAGTAGTGGGAATGTTCAGACAGTATAAAATGAATAAAGGCTTTTAATAAGTTGGTGGGGGCAGCAAAGGAAGGGTTGATTGCAGGGATGTGGGTGGGGGAAGGAAAGGTGGAAGATTCTAGCATCTTACCAGAGTCTTTATTGGAGTTTTTGCCTTCACTATTGTCTCTCTCACTTGTATCTTTCTCATCCTCATCAGTCCCGGCTGTAGATTTAATAGTTCCTTCCACCTCCTCACTCTGTTCTTCTGCTAAGAAACACAGACCAGTCGGTAGGATGGAAAACCCCAGAAATACACACAGGAAAATAAACGACATGACTATTTAAAAACTTGGTTACTTAGGAATCATTTGCAGACATTCCTTCAAAAAAAAAAAAAAAAAAGAAGAACATGAATTTATTCAAAAGTTGCTATTAGAACCTGCTGGCTATACCAGAGAAGGGTTTGTTTATTATCTCAAGCAACTTCTTTTATTTCCACTAAGAAAAATGTGCCTGGACTAAATTAAAAGAAGTCTTTTCAAAGAAATGCAGTTTGAGCTAAAAGAGATTTAAAAATGAATGCAAGGCGATTTTGTAATGAATATTGTCAAACCATTGAAACTACGTGAACCCACTGCTCCATGGACTTGGATTAAATGGTAGAATGAAGCAAATTCTCAGAAAAATGTCTTTGTGAAATAACATGATGATGATGGGTTAAATATAAGACAGGTGTTACTCCCTCCTTTCAGTTCTTGGACCCCGGAGGAATTCTTTGGAATTTGTCAAGAGTAAGATCTCAAAACTTCAGTTACGCTGGGATTTATTTATTTATTTTTTTCCTGCAGGGGGAGCTCTCCAGGGTGTAGGACAGAAGGTATACTTCTTCTATGACAACCACATCACCCACCTTTGGTCATACATGAAAGGCGCTTAAAAATTACAAGCACACAAACTGATTTGATTAAAAATAATCTCGCTCGCGTCCTGCAATATTCTTCAACTTATCCACATCTATTCTGTCAGATGGTTATGATTAAAAATAGGTCAATGGGAGGCTACTGATAGAAATCACATGCAAAATGCACATGCAATGAATAGTAGTGGGAATGTTCAGACAGTATAAAATGAATAAAGGCTTTTAATAAGTTGGTGGGGGCAGCAAAGGAAGGGTTGATTGCAGGGATGTGGGTGGGGGAAGGAAAGGTGGAAGATTCTAGCATCTTACCAGAGTCTTTATTGGAGTTTTTGCCTTCACTATTGTCTCTCTCACTTGTATCTTTCTCATCCTCATCAGTCCCGGCTGTAGATTTAATAGTTCCTTCCACCTCCTCACTCTGTTCTTCTGCTAAGAAACACAGACCAGTCGGTAGGATGGAAAACCCCAGAAATACACACAGGAAAATAAACGACATGACTATTTAAAAACTTGGTTACTTAGGAATCATTTGCAGACATTCCTTCAAAAAAAAAAAAAAAAAAGAAGAACATGAATTTATTCAAAAGTTGCTATTAGAACCTGCTGGCTATACCAGAGAAGGGTTTGTTTATTATCTCAAGCAACTTCTTTTATTTCCACTAAGAAAAATGTGCCTGGACTAAATTAAAAGAAGTCTTTTCAAAGAAATGCAGTTTGAGCTAAAAGAGATTTAAAAATGAATGCAAGGCGATTTTGTAATGAATATTGTCAAACCATTGAAACTACGTGAACCCACTGCTCCATGGACTTGGATTAAATGGTAGAATGAAGCAAATTCTCAGAAAAATGTCTTTGTGAAATAACATGATGATGATGGGTTAAATATAAGACAGGTGTTACTCCCTCCTTTCAGTTCTTGGACCCCGGAGGAATTCTTTGGAATTTGTCAAGAGTAAGATCTCAAAACTTCAGTTACGCTGGGATTTATTTATTTATTTTTTTCCTGCAGGGGGAGCTCTCCAGGGTGTAGGACAGAAGGTATACTTCTTCTATGACAACCACATCACCCCACACCTCATTTATGGGTTTCACACCAGCTAGATTACATGGAAATCCTCATAGTAACTCAACCCTATTTAATTATTCTGTAAATCTTAGCTACGCCGCTGCTGGTGGATTAATCTGTTTATGCAGTTAGCCTCTATGCTGGGTCGGTGTAGCACTAATCCGTGAAAGGCCCACTGTTCTCTTTCATCCTGCGATCATTTGTCTCTCACTGTGCTGATGTCACATTTTAATGAATTTTTAGCAATCTGAGTAATGCCAGATAACCAGACCCACAACTCCCCACAGCATGGCATGCTGTTTTCATTGCAGCACAAAAAATAAAAATCATATTCCCCCGTTCAGGTAGGAATTACATAAATTAGGAGAAGAAGGTAAAATGGGATTTGAAACACCAGGCTACTCGATTTCATAAAATCTTTAATGACCATATAAATTAACCCTGGAAAGGTAAAAGGTCACCGACACCCATTTGCATACACTCTTCTATTTGCTTTTGATAAGCAGAGCTTTTATGCAGAGAACATGATACAATTAACCCTTCAAGAACCATACAGAACACGACGCTGGACATTTTAAGTGTCAAGCATTAACTGAAAATTACACACTGCATAAAATTTTCATTGCAAATGCTATAGTGATTGAAAGGGGAAATCGTGGCCCTCTCCACACCCCATGTTTTTTTAATAACGTTCTGACAGCAGAATGAAATATTCACTGTCATATGTAGCAGCTGAGCACTAAAAAAAAAAAAAAAAAAAAAATTGCTATTTAGTGTTTCAGTTGCCAGTCATGTACTACCACTATAAGACCAGAAAACAACGGAAAGGGGCTAGTTCTGGGCTCAATGGCAGAAACTCCGGGTTAAAAATAAAACCTCTAAATTTGAAAACAAAGAGGTTAAAATATTGGAAATTGGAGTTTGTTTCAACTGAAGTTCTCAGAGGCACCATCTATTGATAGATGCACTTGGTCACTTCACATAAGAGAGGAGGGGAGGTGCTCCAGGAGCTGTCAGTCACTGGAGGCTTTGGAGGAAGCAGTCCTTGCAGGCAAATGCACATGGGCATTGTACTTGAAGAAGAACGAGCCTTTCTCCTGGCCCTAGCCTGCTTTCACCCGTCAGTGATAATCACTGATCAAACCCAGGCCCCCTCCTCCCAGCAGGGGAGCAGGCTGGGTGGGGACCCCGTGGTCTGGCTCTGCTGGCGAGGCTGAGATCATGACTGGATTAGGCTGTGTCCTCCCCTCCCCAACCCCCACCGTGTCCATACACGTGACTCGACATCCAATGTCAGGCCCCAGACCTAGGCGATAGCCCGTGCCAATTACTTCTCAGACTCACCCCGGGGAAGGGGTGCTAGACTTCTGAGAGGAGATTTACTGGAGCTTCCTCCCAGGTCTGCAAAATGAAGCGTCAGAGTGCTACTGAGCATCCTTATCTAGAGGGGACATAAAATTGTAAAGGCTATCGCCACGCCTGTTCATAAAACATCACGCATCAGGAGAAGAAAACGAAAATTATGAAGGTACAAAAAGAGAAACGCCAGCACGGTCTGCGTCTCATCAGACAGCTTTAGCTGGATCCTCTTCATTTTTCTGGTATGTGTCTTAAGTGTGAGAGAAATTCCCAGACAACTTCTTCTATACATCACGGTGGTGTCTGACCCCAGCCTGACCCTGGCAACAGTTTGAGAAATCTGAATGTGAACAAAGACTCTGTGTCAGCAGCGGGGAGAGATTATGGAATAGTCGCTCCCCATCAACTTAATCGCAAACAGCAGTTCTTAGGCCATAACTTTGCCCTGCTTCTCCAAGCCACAGCTCATAACCTCCAGGGTGGAACTGGGCTGAACAAAGACTCTGTGTCACCGGGGCAGCGGGAGGCATGAAACGTTCTGACAGCAGAATGAAATATTCACTGTCATATGTAGCAGCTGAGCACTAAAAAAAAAAAAAATTGCTATTTAGTGTTTCAGTTGCCAGTCATGTACTACCACTATAAGACCAGAAAACAACGGAAAGGGGCTAGTTCTGGGCTCAATGGCAGAAACTCCGGGTTAAAAATAAAACCTCTAAATTTGAAAACAAAGAGGTTAAAATATTGGAAATTGGAGTTTGTTTCAACTGAAGTTCTCAGAGGCACCATCTATTGATAGATGCACTTGGTCACTTCACATAAGAGAGGAGGGGAGGTGCTCCAGGAGCTGTCAGTCACTGGAGGCTTTGGAGGAAGCAGTCCTTGCAGGCAAATGCACATGGGCATTGTACTTGAAGAAGAACGAGCCTTTCTCCTGGCCCTAGCCTGCTTTCACCCGTCAGTGATAATCACTGATCAAACCCAGGCCCCCTCCTCCCAGCAGGGGAGCAGGCTGGGTGGGGACCCCGTGGTCTGGCTCTGCTGGCGAGGCTGAGATCATGACTGGATTAGGCTGTGTCCTCCCCTCCCCAACCCCCACCGTGTCCATACACGTGACTCGACATCCAATGTCAGGCCCCAGACCTAGGCGATAGCCCGTGCCAATTACTTCTCAGACTCACCCCGGGGAAGGGGTGCTAGACTTCTGAGAGGAGATTTACTGGAGCTTCCTCCCAGGTCTGCAAAATGAAGCGTCAGAGTGCTACTGAGCATCCTTATCTAGAGGGGACATAAAATTGTAAAGGCTATCGCCACGCCTGTTCATAAAACATCACGCATCAGGAGAAGAAAACGAAAATTATGAAGGTACAAAAAGAGAAACGCCAGCACGGTCTGCGTCTCATCAGACAGCTTTAGCTGGATCCTCTTCATTTTTCTGGTATGTGTCTTAAGTGTGAGAGAAATTCCCAGACAACTTCTTCTATACATCACGGTGGTGTCTGACCCCAGCCTGACCCTGGCAACAGTTTGAGAAATCTGAATGTGAACAAAGACTCTGTGTCAGCAGCGGGGAGAGATTATGGAATAGTCGCTCCCCATCAACTTAATCGCAAACAGCAGTTCTTAGGCCATAACTTTGCCCTGCTTCTCCAAGCCACAGCTCATAACCTCCAGGGTGGATTTGCCCGCACTCCCTGGGCTTCTGACTTGGTCCCCTCACTCCCGCCCGCTCTTCTGGTTCTTCCTTTGAAGTAGGCAGGCAATTAACTCTAATGCTCAAGCAATTCAGACCTGTTTTGTGGTTTCGAAGGCGAAAGCTGTTTATTACAGGTAAGGCTCTTTGGAGCCATAGAACTTGGCGAATTTTTAATCAGGCAAAAAAGAATCAAAGGGTAGCTTATGTACGCCATAAAGTTTCCTCCAAGTCAGAAGAAAAAGGTCATTTTCGTTTTTCAGGAGAGTTTTCTAAATAAATTTGACATTCATTTTATAAATAAGCTTTAGAGTAAAGAGTCTTAAGGTAGAGAAGTCACTTTTTCTAGAAAACCTTGTAGGTTGGATTTTGGGTGAAGGGCAAGAGTTGACTGGATTCTAACTTTCAAGTACCATATTTCCTCAACTGTAAAATGCTGTAAAATGTAAGATGCTTACATGCTATGAAAAAAGGAAGGGAATTTTATGAAAAATGGAAAAAAGTAGTATGACATTAAATGTATTAAAGGGAAGCTACATAAAATTCCAAAATAAAGATGCTAAAGCAGCATTCCTTTTTATCAGTAAATTTCCTCAACATATTACATGTAAGAATAATGAAAGCATTGTAGTTGTTCATAAGATTGTTATACTCACACTGTGTATATTTTAATTATTCTTTTGCCTCCTGGAAAATATAGTATTCATATGTTAAATTTTATGGTATAAATTTGGTTCAAGTGTGCATCAGGGTCCAGTAGAACTTCCCAGTTTACAGAAAAATTATAAAACATTATTTTAAAACATTTCAAAATAATAGGATGAAAACAATATTATACTATAGTCTTATATTATGAGTACAATTGACTTCACCTAACATTGTTATTAAGTCTAAAATGATGATCTTATAAGTTGCGTATATATATATATATATATATATATATATATATATGTATGTATTTAAAAGAAAAGTTTCTGAGTGATGAGTTTAGTCATTTCATTTGAATAACAAAAAGTTATCAGAAAATCACTATCAGTTTATTCTATAAGACTATATAATTTTTATGCAAATATGCTCTAGTGTTATCCCTCTGATCTAAACACCAGTCAGTTTTGTTCCCATTGCTTTATTTATACAATTGGGTTTGGGAACCCTCTGAGTCTTCTAAGGAAAACATCACATACTTGTTAAGCCTATGTAAAGAGGAAGCAGAGGTTAGCAACTGAAACATATTTTAGTTTTTCATATGAAGCATCAATTCTAGACACTTGGCTTACAAGAATTCCTTCCTGTGCCCCTTCTTTGTCTCCCTGCTCACTCTCATCTCCTTCTAAATCTATCTTTTGTATGACCTACTTAAGTCTGACTTCTCTACTTAAAATCTTTCAGTGACTGACATCACATAAAGAAAAAGCTCAGTCTTCTGTACAGGTCAAGAATAGCTGGTCCCTGTCTATCACCCCAGTTTCATCTTTCCTCATTTCCTACCTCTCACTTAGCTCTTGAGAATAGTCTTCTCAAATTTCAGGGCACCACAGTCACCTGGAAGACTGGTTAAGCCATAGATTGCTGGCCTCCACCCTTAGAACTTCCGGCTCTCTACATTTAAAGTAAGGCCTGAGAATTTACATCTCCAAGTTTCCAAAGGATGTCAATGCTTTTGGGTCAAGGACCATGGTTTGTGAACACACACAGTTATTAATGTCCACTTCCTTCTGTTATGGAGCAGGATCACACCATTCTGCTTCTTGTCTTTTGTAAACTTACTTTTTTTCACTATATAACTCCCATCTTTTCTTGAAGCTTAACTTTGCAAATATCATTCTTAATACATATAAAAATTGAGTTATGCTCACTTCATTGATTTTTTTATAATTTTTAATAAAAATTAGCATACAGCTTAACGTAAAATAAGTATTGAAAAATGCTAGTTGTATTATTAGTCTTAATTGCTTTTTTTCTCCAAAAATTCTTCCCTGAGTGTTGAACTAGGATTAATGTTTATGGATAAGCTTTTTTTTTCTTTTTCTTGTGCATTAGTGTCAAATGTATTACTTTGCATGTTGAAATTAGTATTACCTACTTCCCTTAATACATACACATTGATTGAAAACAGTGATTGTCTTATTTTTCACTGTGCCAGAAGCACCAAGATTGGTTCTGGAATTATCGAAGGCAGGGAATACTTGCTACCTGGAATGGTGAGTTCCATTTAGGAAGCAAGATTGGGAGAAGAAAAGGAATTATCCAGACTCTAACCCCTTCCTCTATTCCTGTTCAATTAAAATAAAAAGGAACATTTGTTCCAAAATTTGGTTTGGTATTTTGTTTCGAATTTCCTTTCTCTTCTAAATCACATTCAACCCTTGCCAGTCTGGCTCACATCCATTCCTCTTCTCAAAGTCACTGATGATTTCCATGCTGTGAAGTCCAGTGGCCAGTTTTCTGTTGCATCTTACTTAACATTGCTTAGAAGATGCTACTACTACCTTCTCCTTGAAAAATGTCCCTTTCTTGAATTTCATTGCATCAGAATATTGCAATTTTCATTCTTCCCCTCTGAAAGTACTTATCCCCTTTGCTGCAGACTTCTCCATTAAAAATCTAAATATAGAAATGTGTCGAATTGGTTCTAAGTTCTATTCTCTTATTCACAAAGAATATTTGAAAATAATGGTCTCCCTAGATAACTCCATTCAAATCTATTGCTTTGAATTTTATATCTCCATTTGGATATCTGGAAGGCATATCAAACTTAACATGTCAGATGAGAGCTCTTGATCACCCTGCAAAACACTTGTTTCTCCATAGTCTCCACCATCTCAGTGACTGGAACCACTATTCACCAAAAGCAAAGTTCATTACTAACTTCTCCTTCCCATATGCACACAATATATCAGCAGGTGTGTTTGTGTGCTAAGTCACTTCAGTTGTGTCCAACACTTTGCAACCCTATCAACTGTAGCCCACCAGGCTCCTCCATCCATGGGATTCCCCAGGCAAGAATAGTGAAGTGAGTTGCGAAGCCCTTCTCCAGGGATCTCCCAAGCCAGGCATCAAACCTCGTCTCCTGATATTCCTGCATTGCAGGCGAATTCTTCACTGCTAAGCCACCAGAGAAGCCCCAAAATATCAGCAAGTCCCATTAATTCCAATTCCTGAATATTTGGTATGCAGTAACTCCATCTATTTCTTTCCATGTTGAAATTAGTATTACCTACTTCCCTTAATACATACACATTGATTGAAAACAGTGATTGTCTTATTTTTCACTGTGCCAGAAGCACCAAGATTGGTTCTGGAATTATCGAAGGCAGGGAATACTTGCTACCTGGAATGGTGAGTTCCATTTAGGAAGCAAGATTGGGAGAAGAAAAGGAATTATCCAGACTCTAACCCCTTCCTCTATTCCTGTTCAATTAAAATAAAAAGGAACATTTGTTCCAAAATTTGGTTTGGTATTTTGTTTCGAATTTCCTTTCTCTTCTAAATCACATTCAACCCTTGCCAGTCTGGCTCACATCCATTCCTCTTCTCAAAGTCACTGATGATTTCCATGCTGTGAAGTCCAGTGGCCAGTTTTCTGTTGCATCTTACTTAACATTGCTTAGAAGATGCTACTACTACCTTCTCCTTGAAAAATGTCCCTTTCTTGAATTTCATTGCATCAGAATATTGCAATTTTCATTCTTCCCCTCTGAAAGTACTTATCCCCTTTGCTGCAGACTTCTCCATTAAAAATCTAAATATAGAAATGTGTCGAATTGGTTCTAAGTTCTATTCTCTTATTCACAAAGAATATTTGAAAATAATGGTCTCCCTAGATAACTCCATTCAAATCTATTGCTTTGAATTTTATATCTCCATTTGGATATCTGGAAGGCATATCAAACTTAACATGTCAGATGAGAGCTCTTGATCACCCTGCAAAACACTTGTTTCTCCATAGTCTCCACCATCTCAGTGACTGGAACCACTATTCACCAAAAGCAAAGTTCATTACTAACTTCTCCTTCCCATATGCACACAATATATCAGCAGGTGTGTTTGTGTGCTAAGTCACTTCAGTTGTGTCCAACACTTTGCAACCCTATCAACTGTAGCCCACCAGGCTCCTCCATCCATGGGATTCCCCAGGCAAGAATAGTGAAGTGAGTTGCGAAGCCCTCCTCCAGGGGATCTCCCCCAAACCAGGCATCAAACCTCGTCTCCTGATATTCCTGCATTGCAGGCGAATTCTTCACTGCTGAGCCACCAGAGAAGCCCCAAAATATCAGCAAGTCCCATTAATTCCAATTCCAGAATATTTGGTATGCAGTAAATCCATCTATTTCTTTCCATTTCCATTGCCAGTACTCAACTTCTTACCACATCTTGCAATGGCCTCATAACTGGAAAAGGCTTGCTGTTGCTCTCTCACAATTTATTCAGCATACCTTAATAAAATTAAATTTCCTGTTTGAGAATGGCTTCCTATTTTGCTTAAAAGAACATAATAACTCCTCACTGTGTTTGAAATGATCAGGCCTTTGCCTACCTCTATGATTTCACCTTTCCATGCTCTCCTCTTCCTTCATTTATCTCTCCACACTAGCCTTTTCTCTCTTCACAGAATATGACCAAACTCTTCCCTCTGTGTGTAATGGCTTTTCCTGAACTTGCTGCTTCTTCTTATTTTGTACTCAACTCATCTGCCATTTCCTCAGAGACCTTCTCTGACTGCTGTTTCTAATGTAGCGCCTCATCAGTCACACAGGTAGGGTCCTCAGAATTTAGTGGGAATCACTGTCACCTGGAGGGCTTGTTAAACCCCAGACTTCCAGGCTCCATTCTCGATGCTTCTGATTCAGTAAGTGGAATGGGGCCTAAGAATCTACATTCTTACCAGTTCCCAGATTGTGTTGATGTTGCCTGTAAGAAGCCCACTGTTTGAACACCTCTGCTCTACTTCCTTCATCACATCTGTTGCAATCTGAAAATATTTCCTGCCCTTTGAATTTTATATCTCCATTTGGATATCTGGAAGGCATATCAAACTTAACATGTCAGATGAGAGCTCTTGATCACCCTGCAAAACACTTGTTTCTCCATAGTCTCCACCATCTCAGTGACTGGAACCACTATTCACCAAAAGCAAAGTTCATTACTAACTTCTCCTTCCCATATGCACACAATATATCAGCAGGTGTGTTTGTGTGCTAAGTCACTTCAGTTGTGTCCAACACTTTGCAACCCTATCAACTGTAGCCCACCAGGCTCCTCCATCCATGGGATTCCCCAGGCAAGAATAGTGAAGTGAGTTGCGAAGCCCTCCTCCAGGGGATCTCCCCAAGCCAGGCATCAAACCTACGTCTCCTGATATTCCTGCATTGCAGGCGAATTCTTCACTGCTGAGCCACCAGAGAAGCCCCAAAATATCAGCAAGTCCCATTAATTCCAATTCCAGAATATTTGGTATGCAGTAAATCCATCTATTTCTTTCCATTTCCATTGCCAGTACTCAACTTCTTACCACATCTTGCAATGGCCTCATAACTGGAAAAGGCTTGCTGTTGCTCTCTCACAATTTATTCAGCATACCTTAATAAAATTAAATTTCCTGTTTGAGAATGGCTTCCTATTTTGCTTAAAAGAACATAATAACTCCTCACTGTGTTTGAAATGATCAGGCCTTTGCCTACCTCTATGATTTCACCTTTCCATGCTCTCCTCTTCCTTCATTTATCTCTCCACACTAGCCTTTTCTCTCTTCACAGAATATGACCAAACTCTTCCCTCTGTGTGTAATGGCTTTTCCTGAACTTGCTGCTTCTTCTTATTTTGTACTCAACTCATCTGCCATTTCCTCAGAGACCTTCTCTGACTGCTGTTTCTAATGTAGCGCCTCATCAGTCACACAGGTAGGGTCCTCAGAATTTAGTGGGAATCACTGTCACCTGGAGGGCTTGTTAAACCCCAGACTTCCAGGCTCCATTCTCGATGCTTCTGATTCAGTAAGTGGAATGGGGCCTAAGAATCTACATTCTTACCAGTTCCCAGATTGTGTTGATGTTGCCTGTAAGAAGCCCACTGTTTGAACACCTCTGCTCTACTTCCTTCATCACATCTGTTGCAATCTGAAAAAAAATGTATTTATTTCCATCGAAATAACGTCTAGAAGAACTTTTCAGTTGGCACCAGCAGTAAAGAACAATCCTGCCAATGTGGGAGACATAAAAGACATGGGTGTGATCCCTGTGTCGGGAAGATTCCTTGAAGGAAGGTATAGCAACCCATGCCAGTATTCTTGCTTGGAGAATCCCATGGGCACAGGAGCCTAGTGGGCTATGGTCCATATGGCTGCAAAGAGTCAGACATGATTGAAGGGGCTTAGCACGCACTCATGCAACATCTAAAAATGAGAGCACTAATCTGCCTTACTCATAATTTATGCTCAACTGTTCCTGGCAATTTTAAGTAAAATTGATGAATCCTAGTTGTCTTACTGGGGTAATGAGGTCTGTGGTATGATGTAATCAATTAAGATCAAAGAGGAGAAGAAATGGTTTTCCAGAACAGAGCTCAATTTGGAATTTGTTGAATTTGACTTCCCTATAGAACATCTCTATGAAACTATCCAGAAGACATGGGAGTGTCTAAATATAAAGTTTCTCAGAGAGGTTGAAGTGAAGATATAAATTTTGATGTCTTTGTTTATAAAACAAATATCTTGGCAGACAGTGGTCTTGTTTTAGTTTAGTAGGCTTCTCATAGTCTTGATTTTTGTCCTGTTACTTCCAATCTAGTCATTAATTCAATTTTTGATTGGCTTGAATTGAGGATGATGAACTGAGTTTATGCTACTTTATCTTAAATAAGTTCTTTAGTTTTCCACAGAAAAATAACATATAAGATCAAAAAATAATGATTTATAATAAAATATTCATGAGACAGGCATAGGTGCTTCTCTGACTGCTGTTTCTAATGTAGCGCCTCATCAGTCACACAGGTAGGGTCCTCAGAATTTAGTGGGAATCACTGTCACCTGGAGGGCTTGTTAAACCCCAGACTTCCAGGCTCCATTCTCGATGCTTCTGATTCAGTAAGTGGAATGGGGCCTAAGAATCTACATTCTTACCAGTTCCCAGATTGTGTTGATGTTGCCTGTAAGAAGCCCACTGTTTGAACACCTCTGCTCTACTTCCTTCATCACATCTGTTGCAATCTGAAAAAAAATGTATTTATTTCCATCGAAATAACGTCTAGAAGAACTTTTCAGTTGGCACCAGCAGTAAAGAACAATCCTGCCAATGTGGGAGACATAAAAGACATGGGTGTGATCCCTGTGTCGGGAAGATTCCTTGAAGGAAGGTATAGCAACCCATGCCAGTATTCTTGCTTGGAGAATCCCATGGGCACAGGAGCCTAGTGGGCTATGGTCCATATGGCTGCAAAGAGTCAGACATGATTGAAGGGGCTTAGCACGCACTCATGCAACATCTAAAAATGAGAGCACTAATCTGCCTTACTCATAATTTATGCTCAACTGTTCCTGGCAATTTTAAGTAAAATTGATGAATCCTAGTTGTCTTACTGGGGTAATGAGGTCTGTGGTATGATGTAATCAATTAAGATCAAAGAGGAGAAGAAATGGTTTTCCAGAACAGAGCTCAATTTGGAATTTGTTGAATTTGACTTCCCTATAGAACATCTCTATGAAACTATCCAGAAGACATGGGAGTGTCTAAATATAAAGTTTCTCAGAGAGGTTGAAGTGAAGATATAAATTTTGATGTCTTTGTTTATAAAACAAATATCTTGGCAGACAGTGGTCTTGTTTTAGTTTAGTAGGCTTCTCATAGTCTTGATTTTTGTCCTGTTACTTCCAATCTAGTCATTAATTCAATTTTTGATTGGCTTGAATTGAGGATGATGAACTGAGTTTATGCTACTTTATCTTAAATAAGTTCTTTAGTTTTCCACAGAAAAATAACATATAAGATCAAAAAAATAATGATTTATAATAAAAATATTCATGAGACAGGCATAGGTGCATTTAACTTTGAATTTTTTTTTTTTTTTTTTGGCCACTTCTACTGATCTTTCATTTATTTATGTCCATCCATCTTTCTTCTTTGGCCTGTGTGGGCCTCCCATTGCAGTGGCTTCTCTCGCTGCAGAGCACTGGCTCTGAGCACATGCGCTCCAGAGCTCTGACTCGGTAGTTGGACACATCGGTCCAGCCGCTCCGCAGCACGTGGGATCTTCCCAGGTCAGGGATCAAACCAGTGCCCTTTGCACTGCAAGACAGAGTCCTTACCCACTGGACCACCAGGGAAGCCCTAACTTTGAATTTTTAAACTTAATTTTTAATTTTTAAAGAGGGAAGTCCTGACTTTATATTGAAGGGATGGTTTTATTTACCATTTTCTTAAACATACTTCAAAACTCTATTATAAATATGAAGGACTTTTTATAATCATTTTCTGTTCTGTATGGGCATTATTATTCCAATTGTATATATCTGGAAACTGGGTTCATGCCTATACAGTAGAAATAAGTAAGTGTATTATAGCAACATGGGTGAAATTCCTCTTAAATTATCTGAATATAATGCAGCTAAGAAGGCATAGCTTCTATTTGTTTAACACACACATAAGCATGCAAAGCAGAGGAATTAGTGATTGCATTAACACAGTTGTAAAAATCCAATCTTCATTACCAAAACTAACTCCAGCATCCAGGTAGTTGGATGTGGGAGGCCAAGGGGAAGAATACCAAGCTAATTGACTTCCACATTGCATAAAACTGACCATTTAGGTAAAACTTCACTGTGTAATGGGGCTTTCCCTGTGACTCAGACAGTAAGGAACCCGCCTGTGATGTGGGAGACCTGAGTTTGATCCCTAGGTTGGCAAGACCCGGGAATCCAATTTCCAGGTATTCATGTTAAATATAAAGTTTCTCAGAGAGGTTGAAGTGAAGATATAAATTTTGATGTCTTTGTTTATAAAACAAATATCTTGGCAGACAGTGGTCTTGTTTTAGTTTAGTAGGCTTCTCATAGTCTTGATTTTTGTCCTGTTACTTCCAATCTAGTCATTAATTCAATTTTTGATTGGCTTGAATTGAGGATGATGAACTGAGTTTATGCTACTTTATCTTAAATAAGTTCTTTAGTTTTCCACAGAAAAATAACATATAAGATCAAAAAAATAATGATTTATAATAAAAATATTCATGAGACAGGCATAGGTGCATTTAACTTTGAATTTTTTTTTAATACTTGTCACTTCTACTGATCTTTCATTTATTTATGTCCATCCATCTTTCTTCTTTGGCCTGTGTGGGCCTCCCATTGCAGTGGCTTCTCTCGCTGCAGAGCACTGGCTCTGAGCACATGCGCTCCAGAGCTCTGACTCGGTAGTTGGACACATCGGTCCAGCCGCTCCGCAGCACGTGGGATCTTCCCAGGTCAGGGATCAAACCAGTGCCCTTTGCACTGCAAGACAGAGTCCTTACCCACTGGACCACCAGGGAAGCCCTAACTTTGAATTTTTAAACTTAATTTTTAATTTTTAAAGAGGGAAGTCCTGACTTTATATTGAAGGGATGGTTTTATTTACCATTTTCTTAAACATACTTCAAAACTCTATTATAAATATGAAGGACTTTTTATAATCATTTTCTGTTCTGTATGGGCATTATTATTCCAATTGTATATATCTGGAAACTGGGTTCATGCCTATACAGTAGAAATAAGTAAGTGTATTATAGCAACATGGGTGAAATTCCTCTTAAATTATCTGAATATAATGCAGCTAAGAAGGCATAGCTTCTATTTGTTTAACACACACATAAGCATGCAAAGCAGAGGAATTAGTGATTGCATTAACACAGTTGTAAAAATCCAATCTTCATTACCAAAACTAACTCCAGCATCCAGGTAGTTGGATGTGGGAGGCCAAGGGGAAGAATACCAAGCTAATTGACTTCCACATTGCATAAAACTGACCATTTAGGTAAAACTTCACTGTGTAATGGGGCTTTCCCTGTGACTCAGACAGTAAGGAACCCGCCTGTGATGTGGGAGACCTGAGTTTGATCCCTAGGTTGGCAAGATCTCCTAGAGAAGGGAAAGACTACCCACTCACATAGATGTAAGAAATATCCAGCAGAACTTACTCTTTCTTTAAGAATTTCCTTTACATATGCATCCAGATACTGGCTACATTTATTTACTATATATTTGATTTATTATATATAATATTGATATAGTCTATGTTGGATTTTAATTCTTTGTATAAGCAATCTGATCAGTTCTAGTTAGGGCAGTTCCAGAGCTAATTTACTACATAAATTACGAGAGTAAAAAATGTACCTCATTTAGGACAGACAAAAATAAGACAAATTACCTGAGGTTGTTCTCAACTGTGGCTCTGTAAGATCGTCCTCACAGGTCCTGGCTCCCAAAGAGGTGGTTTCTACAGAGGACATCAGAGTGAAAGATAATCAGCACACCATGCTCATCTCTACAATGTCAGCCAACTATACAAGAACCCTGAATCTGACTTTCAAAGAAATGAACAGCATCAGATAGAACTCAGGTAGATCTCTAGCTCACGTTACACCCTAATGGCTGGCAAAATGAGCCCAAGGAGTAGTAAGCTTAGCCCTCATTTTCATGATCAGCCACATACAACAATCATATAGAATAAAATATGGAAACAAGAAATGCTTACTCAGATTTTTCCTACTTGGTTATTTGGCCAAGCCAACATGTTATAATAACAATGGCACGTTGCATGAAATGTAAGAATACTGTTCTTTCTCTATCAAAAAAAAAAAAAAGAAAAGAAAAGAAAAGAAAGAAAACCCCTCAATCTATGATTCCGTCATGGCTCAGATGGGCAAGATTCTGCCTGCAGTGCAGGAGACCCTAGATCCCTGGATCAGTGCAATCGCCTGGAGGAGGGAATGGAAATCCATTTCAGTATTCTTGCTCAGGAAACTCCATGGGCAGAGGAGCCTGGCAAGCTACTGTCCATGGAGTTGCAAAGAGTTGGACATGACTGAGCAACTAATGCAATATGCAATAGCTGATGTGAGAGACCAGAACAAAAAACAAGCAATTGAATAAATCTGAAGTCACCAATAAATCCACATCTTTATTCTAATTTATTAAGTGAGCTCCAGAGCAGAAGTGCTGACAGTGTCCTGGTTTGCTAAACTCACCCCCAAACCCAGGTGCTAAGTTTCATCTAACTCTGTTCTTCCTTTGTGTTCCCTGTTGCAGGAGAATCTATGAAAAAAAATCTATTAAAAAAAAAACAACTAGACCTTAGGAATCACCTTCAATGCTTTGTTTTTTCTCTATACCAACTCAACACATATATTGATTTTATTTTACAATGTCTCTCATTTTACAGTCTTTCATTTTCATGTCTGTTTCTCTATTCCTCTGTCATTGTATCTTCTCTGATCATTTCAATAACCTCCAGAGCCACTTCCCCATCTGGAATTCCATGTCTTTCCAATATAATCTCTCATAATATCTCAAGAACTATCTTTCTAGAAAACAGAATTGCTTGAGTAAAATGGTTCTAGCACTTTCCAGGTCAGGGAACCCTCAGTATATTACTTAACCTCTCTAAGCCCTGGTTTCCTCATTTGTAAAATGCAGAAGTAATTGCGCAAATAATCAACAACTGTAAGAGAAAATAATAAAGGTAAAACATGATACAGACTTCAAAGCAAGAAAAGGCCATCTATTGGGAGGATAAAAAAAGATGTCATATCATTCTTACACTGACAAAGAGACTTTAGTTTATCTAATATTTCTAGGCAATAGTACCTGTGGTTGATTATGAAGGCTTTAATTAAACAAATAATTAACCTTGAAAATAAAAGTGCACACTGATGCACTATTACTGCATTCACTAATTGTTTTTCCTGATACATATAAGATCTTTGGCCTTTCCTGATACATATAAGATCTTTGGCCTTTGTTGATAAACTGTTTAGAAACAATACAATCATAATAAATACACAGTGCTCTTTCCCACAACAGCAACAAAAAACCATTATCTTGAACCTATCTTAAATTAGTCTTGAAAAAAAAAGACTTTATCATCAGTCCTTGCTTATAAATTGAGGAAAAACTTTCAAATAGATCATAGCATTGATGTCTAACAGGTCATTCAAGCAGCTCACTTTTGTCCTAGCAACTTCTCCCATCTTTATGCCTTGATCAATGTTGTTCCTTTTATTTTTTGAATATCTTTTTGTTTTTCTCCTGTTAAAATCTCATCCTTCACTCCGAACCCAAAGCAAGCGTCACGTCCTCTTTGCTTCATGACAATTAACTTTTCCATATATATCAGCACTTCTGATGCACTGCAGTAATGCAACGCATGAGGTGATCTATGTCTGTTTCCCCAATAAATTGTGAGTTCCTTGAAACTTTCATTTTAACAGATTCTTAACTAAAGATAGAGTCAGGCATATCAAAATCACCTTGTTGTTGCTCAGTCACTAAGTCATATCCAACTCTCTGCAACCCCATGGACTGCAGGGTGCCAGGATTCTCTGTCCACCACACACCCCAGAGTTTGCTCAAACTCATGTCTATTGAATTGGTGATGTCATCCAACCCTCTCATCCTCTGTTGCCTGCTTTTCCTCCTACCTTCAATCTTTCCCAACATCAGGCACTTTCTCAATGAGTCAGTTCTTCACATCACCTAGGACACCTTTATTTGAATTATTAAACTATACCCTATATCCTGAAACACATGAATCTCAAGATGCGAATTTTATGTATTGCTTCCCAGGAGCTTCAAAGCCTCCTCAATTATCCCTCAAATCTTCCTCAATTATACCCCAAACAAATAAGTGCTCTTATATATGCATCTGGACAAGGAAATGGCAACTCACTTCTGTGTTCTTGCCTGGGATATCCTATGGACAGAGGAGCCTAGTGGGCTCAGTTCATGGGGTTGCAAGAGTTGGCCACCACTTAGCAACTAAACAACCACCACCATATATACATTCATTAATTCCTTTATTAGTTAATTAATTCCATTAATTCCATTTTCTAGCAAAAAAAAAAAAATCTCATTTTATCAAATTGTCTCACCATTGCACACATGTGCACACACACACACACACACTTCATCAAGTGTGTCAAGCAGATTTATTCCAATGGATATCAGTAGCAACTGAATAATAACTATACCTAAGTGAATTTGACTGAAGGACTTCTTACTCTTCAAAGACTGGTGAAAATAAAAAGAACACAGTGACAACTTACTACATTTGTATCTTTGCCAGGTACTGTGGTAAACTATTTGTGTAAAAAACAGTCATGTAACCTTCACAGTAAAATCATGAGACAAAGACTAAAGTTTATTTTACAAATCAGGAGCCTAGGGGCTCAAAGAAGTTAAGGTCACTTAACTCTAGTTCCCCAAGTTTGAAACTGATAGAGCCTGAAATAAAAACCAGGTCTGCCCTGTAAGAAAAAAAAAAAAAAAGTCTGTGCAATTTGGGATGTGTCCAGTTCTCATACCACAGTATTTAGGAGTCTATACAGGTTTTCCTATCTCTGTGAAGGCCAGAAAACTAAATGTGTGGGGGATGGTGGGAGCTTAAGGGAAGAAAGCAACTTTCACTAGTCTTGTGAAAACTTGTATACTTCATAAAAGATTTACATTCCTTGAATATAAGCTAACCAAATAATAGTTTGGTACCACACAGAAAGGGCTTCCCTGATAGCTCAGCTGGTAAAGAATCTGCCTGTAATACAGGAGACCACAGCTCAATCCCTGGGTTGGGAAGATCACCTGGAGAAGGGCATGGCAACCTTCTCCAGTATTCTTGCCCTGAAGAAACCCACAGATAGAGGAGTTTGGAGGGCTACATTCCACAGGGCCACAAAGAGTTGGATATGACTGAAGAAACTGAGCACACATGCATGCCACATAGAAATTCTTTCATTTGATAGTGATTTAAGGAAAGGTGTGTGGGTTCAGCCACTCAGTCATGTCTGACACTTTGCTGTCCCATGGATTGTAGCCCATCTCACTTCTCTGTCCATAAGATTTTACAGGCAGGAATACTGGAGTGGATTACCATTTCCTTTTGCAGGAAATCTTCCTGACCCAGAGATCGAACCCACGTCTCCTGCATTGGCAGGCAGATTTCTTTTTATCACTGTGCCACCTGGGAAGCGTTTTAAGGAAAGACACAAAAATCTCAAAACCAAAGTCTGTCATTTAATCTCACAAATTAGATCATATGGCAAGTGGAGACTGCTCTGAAGAGAATGGCTTGTGCAAATAATTTTATAAGGGAATATAGTGAATGGCTACCTACTCCAATATTCTTGGGGTTTCCCTGGTGGCTTGATCCCTGGGTTGGGAAGATACCCTTGAAAAGGGACTGGCTACCCACTACAATATTCTTGCCTGGTGAATCTCACCGACAGAGGAGCCTGGCAGGCTATAGTTCATTGGGTCACAAAGAGTCAGACATGACTGAGCAACTAACACTTTTCCTTTCTTTCGTAGTGCAGTATGCCATGGAATTCTTTTTAGATTCTCAACAATGCTGCCTTCTTTATGCAAATGACACAAATATTTTAATAAAGGAGCTTTCAACTTATCAAATGAACTGATTAATCTATACCTTTCTGCCTGTGTAAAATGACATATTTAAAGCCTAGTAATGATACAATAGCATCTTTCAATAATTCACTTTAATAATTGCTCTGTAATAACAAATCTGACTGCTGCTAGCATGATCTGTCTCTTTTGCTGGTGATTTAATTAGATTACTAATTTGTGTTCTCTAGCACCTGACCTTTCTTATTTAATACTATTTAAGAATAATACCACTGACAGTTCATCTGCTATTCTACTCTATTATGCTCATTTGGTGATGATTGTTTATTTGAAAATGGGACCAAATTACTTAATTTTTATTAACACAAAGTAGGAGTAATTGCTTCTTTTTCTGAGAAATAGTATATTCATTATAAAATCAACGGTCAGATTGTATAGTGTACTACAACCACCATAACCAACAGTAACCTTTAAAAATATCCCATTCTTCCTGAAGATACAGCAGATACTGGAGTGGATTACCATTTCCTTTTGGGGGGGGCAGGTCATGTCTGACACTTTGCTGTCCCATGGATTGTAGCCCATCTCACTTCTCTGTCCATAAGATTTTACAGGCAGGAATACTGGTGGATTACCATTTCCTTTTGCAGGAAATCTTCCTGACCCAGAGATCGAACCCACGTCTCCTGCATTGGCAGGCAGATTTCTTTTTATCACTGTGCCACCTGGGAAGCGTTTTAAGGAAAGACACAAAAATCTCAAAACCAAAGTCTGTCATTTAATCTCACAAATTAGATCATATGGCAAGTGGAGACTGCTCTGAAGAGAATGGCTTGTGCAAATAATTTTATAAGGGAATATAGTGAATGGCTACCTACTCCAATATTCTTGGGGTTTCCCTGGTGGCTTGATCCCTGGGTTGGGAAGATACCCTTGAAAAGGGACTGGCTACCCACTACAATATTCTTGCCTGGTGAATCTCACCGACAGAGGAGCCTGGCAG
The DNA here is from genome assembly GCA_022376925.1 of Tragulus kanchil. NCBI lineage: Eukaryota > Metazoa > Chordata > Mammalia > Artiodactyla > Tragulidae > Tragulus > Tragulus kanchil. The sequence continues at coordinate 86,543,535 of JAIOJX010000002.1, read as the reverse complement.
GCTATAGTTCATTGGGTCACAAAGAGTCAGACATGACTGAGCAACTAACACTTTTCCTTTCTTTCGTAGTGCAGTATGCCATGGAATTCTTTTTAGATTCTCAACAATGCTGCCTTCTTTATGCAAATGACACAAATATTTTAATAAAGGAGCTTTCAACTTATCAAATGAACTGATTAATCTATACCTTTCTGCCTGTGTAAAATGACATATTTAAAGCCTAGTAATGATACAATAGCATCTTTCAATAATTCACTTTAATAATTGCTCTGTAATAACAAATCTGACTGCTGCTAGCATGATCTGTCTCTTTTGCTGGTGATTTAATTAGATTACTAATTTGTGTTCTCTAGCACCTGACCTTTCTTATTTAATACTATTTAAGAATAATACCACTGACAGTTCATCTGCTATTCTACTCTATTATGCTCATTTGGTGATGATTGTTTATTTGAAAATGGGACCAAATTACTTAATTTTTATTAACACAAAGTAGGAGTAATTGCTTCTTTTTCTGAGAAATAGTATATTCATTATAAAATCAACGGTCAGATTGTATAGTGTACTACAACCACCATAACCAACAGTAACCTTTAAAAATATCCATGGCTGACTGATGCCCTTTATATATTTTAGGATGCCCCCTGCAAGTTGTGGAGCTGTGATTTGAACCCATGCAGCTTTATTCAGAAATATGAAGCTCCAATACTTTGGCACCTGATGTGAAGAGCTGACTCTATGGAAAAAACCCTGATGCTGGGAAAGATTGAAGCTAAAAGGAGAAGAGGGTGGCAAAGGATGAAATGGTTGGATAGCATTGACTCAATGTTCATGAGTTTGAACAACTTCCAAGAGACAGTGAAGACAGAGAAGTCTGACAGGCTAAGTCCATGGGTTCACAAAGAGCCAGATATAACTTAGCGACTGAATAACAACAACAGCTCTCTTAACCAAAACGATATACTGAGCTACATTTTTTAAAAGTGACTTTCCTTTTGATTCTGTAATTATTTCTTATGATCATTCTTTTCTCATTTGACCTGAATTCTGCTAACCAACTTCTCTCTTACCCCAACCTTAATGGTTACATCTCCAAAGGCAAAGCCTAAACCCTAAATTTTTAGGGTTCCTACTTCCTCTTAATTGTGCGAATGAAAGTCTCTACCACTCTCTCTTTCCTTGCCCTGCCACACCTGCTCTTAAGTTTATCCATCTCATTATTACTTTTTACCTTCTCTTATTTGAATAATATTTACTATGCAAGTTAACTGATAAATTTCAGGTACTTCAACTTAATCCAAAAACCATCAAATTCTCATTTGGTAAATCTTGATTTTCGTTTCCTTGCAAATCAAGATAATACTTAAAAAGAAAACCTATAATCCATACAAATCTAATGATCAGTGAAAGACCTGGAATTTTTTTTAATTTTTTTACAACAGTCTAGATACATAAACAAAATGTTAAGTTTGCAGTGATTTGGGAATAAATCTAATCTAATCTGCACTTGATTACTGACACAACCATGTGCTTTTCATATTCTTATCAGCAAGTTTGGGAAGCATTTGGTGCTAGGTCAGTAGAAGTTGGAATTTTTAAAAGTAATGGGTGGAGAAAAATAATAAAAATAAATTTTTTTTTTTTAAAGTAATGGGTGGATATTTAAGTTCCAAACATAGTCTCAGATAGTATTGGCTTATAAAATTTCCACATCTCAACCCTTCCCATTGATCTGTTAATACATTAAATAATCAAATGTCACTACTTTTAGTAAAATGTTTAGCATATAAATTGAGGAATATACCATGAAATGGAATAAATATTAATATAATTCATCTAAAGTAATAGAAAGAAAAACATTTTCTATAGTTCTAGGTCCTAGGTAACATTTTGAGTTCCACTTTACTTGCATCTTTAAAAAAAAAGAAAGTTAGCCCATTCTTAATTTATAATTGGAGATAAAGACCAAATTCTCAAAGAGAATCTGCAAATGTCAATAGCCTTTTTAGCTCTCCACCCATTTCTTTTGAAGTCTCTCCCATCTCCCCCTCCCCTCATTGAAATGGTATCATGGAGACTGGGAATACAGAGAAGACTATAGAAGAAAGTCTAGTTTCAAAATAATAAGTGAACAATTGCTGAAAACCCTCTAGTTACTAAGCATGTCACATGCATTTCCTTAATCTTTCAGTCAGTCTGTGACAGGAAAGAAAAGTGAAAGTTGCTCAGTCCTGTCTGACTCTTTGTGACTCAAGGATGGGCCATGGAATTCCCCAGGCAAGACTATGGGAGCGGGTAGCCTTTCCCTTCTCCAGGGGATCTTCCTGACACAGGGATCAAACCAGGGTCTGCTGCATTGCAGGCAGGTTCTTTACCAGCTGAACTACAAGGAAAACTATTGCCTTTATGGGAGAGATGAGATATTAAAGCTCAGATGTTTTAAGTGATTTTTTCCAAAGGCACAGAGTAGTTGAGAGTAATAGGATTTTCAACTGAGTCTGATTCTAAAGTTTTGTCTTCTCTCCTGGACAGGGTTAACTCCCGACAGCCCCTTGGGACTCCTGGGCCAGGAAATCTAAAAACTCCAAGTTTCCTACCTCCTAAAAAGACAACTCAAATACCTTCAAAGCAGATTCACCATAACAAGATCTATATTTAGAAGAATGCATCAAATTCAGCATTTATTACTATCCTGGTAGTTTATATTTTGATAAAGCCTCTGGACTTGCTTGTGCATTGCAGAAGATAAGCTTGTTTCCTGATGAAATAAGTTTACAATTAAAAATGATTTCAAGTGGCCTCCTCCATCCTTTTCCTACATGCATACAAAGAGTGTGCTTCTTTTAAAAGCTGGGCAACTCAGCATGCTATCAAATGGTTTTGAGTAACCAGGCAACATCATCATTGTTGATCTGTGATGTTTCCTCTTAAATTATTTCTTCTATAAATGTTTAGCATATAAATTGAGGAATATACCATGAAATGGAATAAATATTAATATAATTCATCTAAAGTAATAGAAAGAAAAACATTTTCTATAGTTCTAGGTCCTAGGTAACATTTTGAGTTCCACTTTACTTGCATCTTTAAAAAAAAAGAAAGTTAGCCCATTCTTAATTTATAATTGGAGATAAAGACCAAATTCTCAAAGAGAATCTGCAAATGTCAATAGCCTTTTAGCTCTCCACCCATTTCTTTTGAAGTCTCTCCCATCTCCCCCTCCCCTCATTGAAATGGTATCATGGAGACTGGGAATACAGAGAAGACTATAGAAGAAAGTCTAGTTTCAAAATAATAAGTGAACAATTGCTGAAAACCCTCTAGTTACTAAGCATGTCACATGCATTTCCTTAATCTTTCAGTCAGTCTGTGACAGGAAAGAAAAGTGAAAGTTGCTCAGTCCTGTCTGACTCTTTGTGACTCAAGGATGGGCCATGGAATTCCCCAGGCAAGACTATGGGAGCGGGTAGCCTTTCCCTTCTCCAGGGGATCTTCCTGACACAGGGATCAAACCAGGGTCTGCTGCATTGCAGGCAGGTTCTTTACCAGCTGAACTACAAGGAAAACTATTGCCTTTATGGGAGAGATGAGATATTAAAGCTCAGATGTTTTAAGTGATTTTTTCCAAAGGCACAGAGTAGTTGAGAGTAATAGGATTTTCAACTGAGTCTGATTCTAAAGTTTTGTCTTCTCTCCTGGACAGGGTTAACTCCCGACAGCCCCTTGGGACTCCTGGGCCAGGAAATCTAAAAACTCCAAGTTTCCTACCTCCTAAAAAGACAACTCAAATACCTTCAAAGCAGATTCACCATAACAAGATCTATATTTAGAAGAATGCATCAAATTCAGCATTTATTACTATCCTGGTAGTTTATATTTTGATAAAGCCTCTGGACTTGCTTGTGCATTGCAGAAGATAAGCTTGTTTCCTGATGAAATAAGTTTACAATTAAAAATGATTTCAAGTGGCCTCCTCCATCCTTTTCCTACATGCATACAAAGAGTGTGCTTCTTTTTAAAAAGCTGGGCAACTCAGCATGCTATCAAATGGTTTTGAGTAACCAGGCAACATCATCATTGTTGATCTGTGATGTTTCCTCTTAAATTATTTCTTCTAGGCAGTAATTGATTGAAGTACATTGGATGCTCTAGTGTCAATTATCTGAATGGAACTGGACTTGTAATTTTTTATTGTCTGGAAAAGTAAGGGTCCTTTGCACTGCCCTGTTTGGTTTTACCAAGAAGTTATTTTTAAATGGTAAGGGAACAGTATACTGGGACCTCTGGGCCAGGAATGTGTGATCACTTCTTTCTGCTTCTTGAATCATCTATTACTCCAGGGTAATAGGACCTCAAAAGAATTTAGGAAGTTCCTGATATCAGCTTGTTTCAATAAATTATTTGTACATCTACCTAATGTCTCATATTTTAAAGGACTATCACTAATGCCTAATATGCCTCTTCATATAAGCTTCTGTTTTAATTGGTTGTTTTGAAATTAAAAGATCAAACTTCTCTTATAATTTCAGGATAATAGAAAGTTTCCACATATCTATCAATCAACTGTCCAGTTATTTAGACTCAACTCCTTATAGGATTTGTCACAATCTCTATATTACCTAAAATGATTTTCATTTCTTAGCAAACTATGCTGGCTTGCCTGGGTTGCTCATCGACATGCAAACACATCTGGTCCACACATGGATCCCCACCCGACACTACCCAGTAGTGACCTTTGTTCATGTGGAACACAGGCCACTTATTTCAACCTTTGCATTTCTGTTTCATTTATAGTTGTTTAGTCACTAACTTGTGTCCATTTCTTTTGTGATCTTATAGATTGTAGACTGCCAGTTTCCTCTGTCCATGGGATTTCCCAGACAAGCATACTGGAGTGGGTTGACATTCCTTTCTCCAGGGGATCTTCCTGACCTAGGAATCAAACTCATGTCTCCTGCATTGGCAGGTAGATTCTTCACTACTGAGCGACTGGAGAGTCTCAGCTGGTTTTTAATCCTTATTAGCACTCCACATTTGTCAAATTTTCTGAATAGTCACACATTAGGTTAAAAGTCTTTTGAAGTTACTTTTTTTTTTTTTAATAGAAAACAATATTTAGGGCTTCCCTGGTGGTCCAGTGGGTAAGGACACCGCCTTGCAGTGCAAGGGGCGCCGATTCGATCCCTGGCCTGGGAAGATTCCATGTGCCGCGGAGCGGCTGGACTGATGTATCCAATTACCGAGCCGGAGCTCTGGAGCGCATGTGCCCAGAGCCAGTGCTCTGCGACAACAGAGGCCACCGCGATGGGAGGCCCACACGGGCCAAAGAAAAAAAAAAAGATGGATGAAAATGGACAAATGAAAGACCAATAGAAGTGGCCCGCCTGCTCCCCTCCCTCCCCACCCTACCCCCACCAAAATAAATACATAAATAAATCTTTAAAAAAAAAAAAAAGAAAACAATATTTATTCAGTAGTTCATCTTTATCACTATTTCCTTGAACTCTATCAGAAACCCCTAACAAAGTTATCATTTCTGCTAAGGGAAGTTGTATTTTTTTTTCTGTCTCAGTCATGATTGAGTTTTTAGAAACTTCTATCACACTGTCACCTCAAAGACTTCTCTAACAATAGGTGCTTTCCCCTGAAAACTGAATGGTTTGTAAATTACGACAATTCTAGAATTGAATAAGTTTTGAAACATAAAAAAATATGTTTCCTGGAATATACAATGATTTCATCTTCCCCAAAATTTTACTTCAATCATATTCAATGAATGACTAGGGCATACTTCTTTGGAACCATTATCCATGAAACCACCATTCACTCTGGCTGTGGAGAACCAGAGAAAGTAACTCTGTTGAAATAATAGTCGTTTTATTATTTTGTTTAGTCACTAACTTGTGTCCATTTCTTTTGTGATCTTATAGATTGTAGACTGCCAGTTTCCTCTGTCCATGGGATTTCCCAGACAAGCATACTGGAGTGGGTTGACATTCCTTTCTCCAGGGGATCTTCCTGACCTAGGAATCAAACTCATGTCTCCTGCATTGGCAGGTAGATTCTTCACTACTGAGCGACTGGAGAGTCTCAGCTGGTTTTTAATCCTTATTAGCACTCCACATTTGTCAAATTTTCTGAATAGTCACACATTAGGTTAAAAGTCTTTTGAAGTTACTTTTTTTTTTTTTTAATAGAAAACAATATTTAGGGCTTCCCTGGTGGTCCAGTGGGTAAGGACACCGCCTTGCAGTGCAAGGGGCGCCGATTCGATCCCTGGCCTGGGAAGATTCCATGTGCCGCGGAGCGGCTGGACTGATGTATCCAATTACCGAGCCGGAGCTCTGGAGCGCATGTGCCCAGAGCCGGCGCTCTGCGACAACAGAGGCCGCCGCGATGGGAGGCCCACACGGGCCAAAGAAAAAAAAAGATGGATGAAAATGGACACATGAAAGACCTAAAGAAGTGGCCCTCCTGCTCCCCTCCCTCCCCACCTCACCCCCACCAAAAATAAATAAATAAATAAATCTTTAAAAAAAAAAAGAAAACAATATTTATTCAGTAGTTCATCTTTATCACTATTTCCTTGAACTCTATCAGAAACCCCTAACAAAGTTATCATTTCTGCTAAGGGAAGTTGTATTTTTTTTTCTGTCTCAGTCATGATTGAGTTTTTAGAAACTTCTATCACACTGTCACCTCAAAGACTTCTCTAACAATAGGTGCTTTCCCCTGAAAACTGAATGGTTTGTAAATTACGACAATTCTAGAATTGAATAAGTTTTGAAACATAAAAAAATATGTTTCCTGGAATATACAATGATTTCATCTTCCCCAAAATTTTACTTCAATCATATTCAATGAATGACTAGGGCATACTTCTTTGGAACCATTATCCATGAAACCACCATTCACTCTGGCTGTGGAGAACCAGAGAAAGTAACTCTGTTGAAATAATAGTCGTTTTTATTATTTTGTTTTTATTAAGGTATGCTCTTCTTCTTCTTTTTTTTCCTCATCATGCCTCTTTTATTTATATTTATTTTCATCCATCTTTTTTATTCTTTGGCATATGTGGGCCTCCTACTGCAGTGGTCTCTCTCTCTGCAGAGCACCTGTTCTGGGTACATGTGCTCCAGAGCACTTGCTTGTAACTGGACACACTGGTCCAGCTGCTCCATGGCACGTGGAATCCTCCCAGGCCAAGGATCCAACTGGTGACTCCGGCACTGCAAGGTGGATTCTTTACACGCTGGACCACCAGGGCAGCACAATAGTCATTAAAATAAAAGAAAGAAAGAAAAAGAAAGAAAGAAAGAAAGAAAGAACAAAACCTGAGACTGATTCTCTTTGCTTGAAATTTTGAGCAAAAATAAATGTCACATCAGTGAAATAAAATCTGCATATTTCAGCTACAGTTAAGTGACCCTTAGATGCCTATATTATTCAAAAAATATTTCAGTAGGAGAATATTAGCTACACCTTTGTATATTTGTGCTATGGAAAAGTAGAAAGAACACACACAAAAAAAGACTACCATGCACTTAAGAATCAAATACACTCAGGCTTAAATCCCAGCTCCACCACTTTCTATCTAAAGGGGCAAGCTACTTAGCTTCTCTGAAATTCAAGATTCTATATGTGAAAATGGAAACAAAAATATCAAAAATTCAGGGGATAAGAAGTAACATTAATAGAAATAAAGCATCAAGTCACTTCAGTCATGTCCGACTCTTTGCAACCCCATGGACTGTAGCCACCAGCCTCCTCTGTGCGTGGGATTCTCCAGGCAAGAATAGTGGAGTGGGGTGCAAGTTTCTATTCCAGGGCATTTTCCTGACCCAGGGATTGAATTCTCATCTCTTAAGCCTCCTACAATGGCAGACAGATTCTTTACCACTAGTGCCATCTGGGAAAGCCAGCGCATAATACTGAGTAATTAGTAGATGTGTTCACAGACAATTCTTCTCTAGCTTGTTTCACATTGCTAAATAGAAGTTATTCATACAAAGACTACATCAATTTGGTGTTTTGACATTCTAGGTTATAGTTCTATATGTAATGGATTCTCTGTCCATCAGTTGCGTTAGTGTTTTAAGCTTTTAAAATATCACTGTTATTTGTGTAGATATTTTAGAAATAGCAAATGTTAACAAGAACAAACACTGGTTTCCTAAGCCACATAGTTTGAAAGGTTTTTTTTTTCAAAAACAAAAAGCCCTAAACAAGTTTTACATATGATCCAGTTAAAGTGATATGTGAACCATATTGTAAAGACTCCTCTTTACAGTGATTTGGCCAGTTAGGAGATCAAACCAGTCAATCCTAAAGGAAATCAAGCCTGAATATTCATTGAAAAGACTGATGCTGAAGCTGAAGCTCCAATACTTTGGCCACCTGATGTGAAGAGCCGACTCATTGGAAAAGACCCTGATGTTGGGGAAGATCGAGGGTAGGAGAAGGGGGTGACAGAAAATGAGATGGTTGAATGGCATCATCAACTCAGTGGACATGAATTTGAGCAAACACTGGGAGATAGTGAAGGACAGAGAAGCTTGGCATGCTATAGTCCATGGGGTCTTAAAGAGTTGGCCATGACTGACTGAACAACAACGACAAAAAGTATTGGATTCTAAAGCAAACTAAATGTCCGTTCATGTTTTTTGGTAAGATTCTATAGAAAACCCTAAGTGAACCTTTTGGCTAACCCAATACAACAAAGAAGATAAATTCAAAGGACTGGTGGTAGTAGACAAGTCAGTCATGATTTTCTCTAGCAAGAGAAGGATCCTCCTTTGCTTGACTCCCAACTCCCACTATCAGCTTCCTCTTAAGAGAAAATCTCTGTGATGAGTCAAATCTCAAAAGACAGATCTACAAATGTGGCAGTCTCCAAAATTCAAAAATTCTCCAGAATTTTTCTAGACTATTTTTTTAGACTTCATTCACCTACAGCATATGACCTACTGAAAACATTCTCTAAACCCAAAACATTCATTTTTTTTTTTTTCCTCTAAAGAAGTTCTTAGTGAACCAGAGACAATACGTTAGAGCTTGCACAAAGGCAAGTTCAATGAAAAAGATATAACAGGAATTAAAACTCCGGTTTCAAACCATGTAGACTTAAACTGATTTATTAGCATTTTGGGGGGCTTCCATGGGCTCAGACAGTAAAGAGTCTGCCTGCAATTCAGGAGGCCCGGGTTTGATCCCTGGGTCAGGAAGATCGCCTAGAGAAGGCAACGGAAAACCACTCCTGTATTCTTGTCTGGAGAATCCTCTGGACTGAGGAGCTTGACAGGCCATGGGTCACAAAGGATTGGATACAACTGAGCAACTAATACTTTCACTTTCATTAGCATCTTGGAGTGGGTCTTCCCATTGTAAAGTGAGAAAACAGTGACCTGTTCTGTTTGCCACACAAAGTCAAAGGAAGGTGGAAGTTATTATTATCACCTCCAGGTAATCATGCAAAACACAGTGGGAAATACAGTCTTTGCACTACACTTTCTAAATATTTCATATCTTAAATATGCTGACCTGGAATGTACCACTACTATTTATAATAAATTATCTACCACAGTTATATATATATAGGGAAAATTATTGCTTCCCATGTGCAGGCTTATTTATTTTGTGAATTATATATGGCTGTAAAAGAAAATCCTCAAGATGACTAGATCAATTCTTTTTATCAACACTGTAATTGTTGAAATAAATTTACCATTAACCTAAGATGCAGAAAAGTTTCCTAAAGTGTATGTAAATAATCCTCAGGTTTTTACTGCTTGGAGTTTTCTATGTTTCACCAGATTAGGAAAGGTCAAATGCATATAGTCATATAGCCCAAATTAGACTTACAAAAATTGACCTAGGCCATGATGGATACAAACATAAGTAAAATAAATCTGGAGAGGGAAAGTTAGTGCAAATATGCATAGTCTCAGAAAAGTAGAAAGGCTAGGCTGGAGCCAAGAATGAAAAATGTGCTATTGGAACCTGCTATGAATTTTCAAGACAATACTTATGCATATCCATGAAATGTTTACTTAATAAATCATTCATTAATGAGCAAACAGATTGATGAGATTTGGCACATTGCTTCTTTAGACTGTAGTAGTGGCAGGAAAAAAAATGGTTTCTGAGTCATAGCCAAGCTTTTTTTTTCTTCTTTGCCTGGATGCAAGTTTTGCAAAGGGTCCCCTGATCTGGGCAAAGTGAGAATTTTAATCAAGGGATGCTATGATCATATTTGCATCTTTGGGATGTTCTGCAGAGAATGGGATGGAGGAGGAGAAGCTTGATTGTTTAAAAAAATGAAAAAGGACACTGAAACATTCACTGTATTTCCATCTGTTACCATCTAGAAGAAATCATGAGTAAAGGAAGAATAGTGTTTCCATTGGAAAGAAAAACAAATGTTAAGAAGTCGAAGATTGAGGTGAGAGAAAATATGATGAGTTCAGTTTTGAGCATGAACTAAAGGAGACCCGATCAGTAAAATTTTACGTTTCTGAAACTAGATCCTGGAAGAGAAGTCTGAATTGAAAATCACTTGGAAGAAGTAATAACTAATAATTATGAGTAGATGACAGGCTTCCCAGGTGGAGCTAGTGGTAAAGAAGGTGGAAGTTATTATTATCACCTCCAGGTAATCATGCAAAACACAGTGGGAAATACAGTCTTTGCACTACACTTTCTAAATATTTCATATCTTAAATATGCTGACCTGGAATGTACCACTACTATTTATAATAAATTATCTACCACAGTTATATATATATAGGGAAAATTATTGCTTCCCATGTGCAGGCTTATTTATTTTGTGAATTATATATGGCTGTAAAAGAAAATCCTCAAGATGACTAGATCAATTCTTTTTATCAACACTGTAATTGTTGAAATAAATTTACCATTAACCTAAGATGCAGAAAAGTTTCCTAAAGTGTATGTAAATAATCCTCAGGTTTTTACTGCTTGGAGTTTTCTATGTTTCACCAGATTAGGAAAGGTCAAATGCATATAGTCATATAGCCCAAATTAGACTTACAAAATTGACCTAGGCCATGATGGATACAAACATAAGTAAAATAAATCTGGAGAGGGAAAGTTAGTGCAAATATGCATAGTCTCAGAAAAGTAGAAAGGCTAGGCTGGAGCCAAGAATGAAAAATGTGCTATTGGAACCTGCTATGAATTTTCAAGACAATACTTATGCATATCCATGAAATGTTTACTTAATAAATCATTCATTAATGAGCAAACAGATTGATGAGATTTGGCACATTGCTTCTTTAGACTGTAGTAGTGGCAGGAAAAAAAATGGTTTCTGAGTCATAGCCAAGCTTTTTTCTTCTTTGCCTGGATGCAAGTTTTGCAAAGGGCCCCCTGATCTGGGCAAAGTGAGAATTTTAATCAAGGGATGCTATGATCATATTTGCATCTTTGGGATGTTCTGCAGAGAATGGGATGGAGGAGGAGAAGCTTGATTGTTTAAAAAAATGAAAAAGGACACTGAAACATTCACTGTATTTCCATCTGTTACCATCTAGAAGAAATCATGAGTAAAGGAAGAATAGTGTTTCCATTGGAAAGAAAAACAAATGTTAAGAAGTCGAAGATTGAGGTGAGAGAAAATATGATGAGTTCAGTTTTGAGCATGAACTAAAGGAGACCCGATCAGTAAAATTTTACGTTTCTGAAACTAGATCCTGGAAGAGAAGTCTGAATTGAAAATCACTTGGAAGAAGTAATAACTAATAATTATGAGTAGATGACAGGCTTCCCAGGTGGAGCTAGTGGTAAAGAACCCAACTGCCAATGCATGCGACTTAAGTGAGTAAGAGACGTAGGTTCAATACATTGGGTCAGGAAGAACCCCTGGAGGAGGGCATAGCAACTCACTCCAGTATTCTTATCTAGAGAATCCTCACAGACAGAGGAGCCTGGTGGGCTGTCGTCCATGGGGTTGCAGAAGTCAGACACAACTAAGCAACTAACAGAGAATACATGAGACTACATGACATGACCCAGGATATACTCTTAGTGCACACCACCGCAGGGGACGCTGTAAGCAGTCCACTCCTCAGGGCGAAGAACTTTAACTTTGACATTGGTTAGAGTCGCCAGTGTATGGTAAAAATGATAATTAAGCAGGCCTTTGGTCAATGTTACTACTGTTTTTAAATCCCTATAGGAAGACTGCCTCTTTATTGCCTGAACTGGGGTAGAACATTCTCACTGTGTCCTTCCCAGATAAGAAGAGACCAGTGAAGAAGACTGAGTAAGAACAGTCCATGAAGTAGAAAGTCCAGAGAGAATGGTGCGTGGGAAGCCTCATGAAAGAGTCGTTTCAAAAAGAAGGGAGAGGTGAACTTGTTACACGTTGCTGGTTCATCTGGTGAGATGAGAATTAGGAGCCAGCCATGACGTTTGCCAAAGAACAAATCCTTTAGGGTATCTGACTAGAGCTTCTTTCATGGAGCAGTAAAGGCTGGATGTGGATACAAGAGAGAATGAAGATGAAGAAATGGAAGAGTGACATGTAGACAATTCTCCAAGGAATTTTGCTATAAAGAGGATTAGAGAAAAGGAGTGTGCAGAGGTGGCTGTGACATCATGGGAGGGTTTTACAAGCAGAGGGAGATAGACAGACAATGTGGGTAGGAAGTAGGCTAGTGGTGAGGGGAAACAATGTAGAAGAAAGTGAGGCCATCAAAAGTGTCAGATGATGGACCTCACAAGATCCATATGGGTGTGGATTTCTGAAACAAGTGGCAATGGGGACAGAAGGCAAATATCATTGAAGTCAGTGGAAGTTAGATTAAGACATATAGAAGCTGGAGGCTCTCTGGATCATGACAAGAGCAGGCAGGGAGAGTCAAGAGAACAGGAAGTTACAGGGGAAAGTAAAGAGGTGCCAAAATGAATGAGGATGATGTAAAGCAGGGACTAGAAAAGAGGCCCAGAGAGCAAAACCCATTTTATTTTAGCATATAAAATAGTCCTGTTGTTCTTTTTGTGATACATAATGACAGAAACCATTTTTGTTAAGCAAAGATTTGACCAGCAATCGTATCTAGCTATAAGCCATGACTACGACTTTTTCCTTTTAGATATTAATAGCATGAAGGCCATATAAGCAATAAAATTATATCAACAAAAAATGAAAAAAACTTGCAGACCATAAATGGTTCCCTATTAAACTCTTGGATAAAGTTTTATGGCAATACTATCACAGCATATTTTCCATAATCTTTCTAATGTTATGCACATAACAGATGAATTTTAGGATTTTGCTGCAAAGTGATGAAAATACCTCAAAAATATAGGATGAGTTGGTCTATTAAGCTCACTGCCATGACTAAGTAGATGAAGCAACTTCTGATCATTACTAATGTAAGGTGGTATATAAGCCAGAAACACACTATCATAAACATCTTATCTTACTTTATCTATTTATTTATTTATTTCTGGCTATTCTGGATTTTCACTGCTGCTGCAGGCTCTTCTCTAATTGCAGGGAGTGGGAGTTGCTCTCTAGTTGAGGTGAGTAGGCTTCTTGTGACTCCTCTTGTTGTGAAACTTGGGCTCTAGGGCACACAGGCTTCAATAGTTGTGACACGTGGACTCAACAGTTGTGGCTCTGAGGCTCTAGAGCACAGGCTCACTAGTTGTGGCTCATGGGCTTAGATGTTCCACAGCATGTGGGATCTTCCCAGATCAGGGATCGAACCCAAGTCTCTTGCATTGGCAGGCAAGCTCTTCTCCACTAGGAGCTACCAGAGAAGTCCTATTGTAAACATCCTATGATTAACAAATCAAAACACAATTCTGCAAAAATTTAATGAAAATCACCATTCTAAAATACTTGAAAGTGGTAAAGAGTCAGGAAAAGCAAACTTTCATATGTGAACAATTCACAAATAATGACCAGAATTCAAATACATAAAGAGGCAAAATAAAAAGCCATAATTATAGTCACCTTAAGAAAACAAAGGGTTTCCCAGGTGACACTAGTGGTAAAGAACCTGCCTGCCAGGGATGTAGGAAACTCATGTACAATCCCTGGGTGGGGGAGACCCCATGGAGTAGGAATCAGCAACCACTCCAATATTCTTGGCTAGAGAATCCTGTGGAAAAAGGAGCCTGGTGGGCTACAGTCCAAATGGTCGCAGAAATCTCGTACAACTGAGGTAACTTAGCACATAAGAAAACAAAAGATATGTTGGGGGAAAGAGGTGGAAGAATCCAGTGGGAAAAAAAAAAGAATAATAAGTAATTTACTTCTTTTTAATCTTACTTCTACAAACTACAAAAAAAACCATTTTCAATGTGGTAATTTGAGTCAAATGCAGAATTCTATTTTGAGGATTTTTACATAGAGAGGATAATCATATATGATTTACCCAATAAAATAATTAATATGGGAATAAATTTCATCTTTTGCATGACTAATATTTCCTTACTTGTTTACACATTATATACTCCTTTATTCTGTCCTCAAGAGGCAACAAATACTATACTTCCTTAAATATTCTAGAACTTTCTAGAGTAGAGAAAATTGACCTCTAACTTGCAGTTCTGTGTCTGTTTTTTGCAACTACACTGTGAACTGTGGAGAAGTACCTCTTTAGAGTCACAACATTAGAATGTAAGTGGGTGAGGCCAAATGGAATCAATTTTCATCTGTTCTAGTTCTCTTCTTCTCACTCCATCTCCTCAGTGGTGCCTCTAAAGGGTATTTATGGGTCTTGGCACATTTTGTTTTCCTTCTTTCTGCCAAATGCAGTGGCAATTCTATCTTGCTAAAAGTCTTGTAAACAGAGGCCAATGAACTTCTCCTGATTGATCTCCAACAACAATCTCACTTCCTATGAATGTGCATTTCACCTTATGTTAAAGTTCACTTTTTGACATAGTTATAGGTTTATTTTTATTCATGTGTTCAATAAGTACTTACTGCATACCGACTATGTACAACTCTGAGAGTCACCCTTATAGAAGTACAACAGAACAATTTATAGATATTTGAGTCTAATCCATCTTTTCTATTCAGATACAAAACTGATCTGAACTTTACATTGCTCCACCTTCCATAAAAGAGTTCCTTAAGGGTTTCTCTGGTGACTCAGTGGTAAAGAATCCGCCTGCTAATGCAGGAAACTCAGGTTCAGTCCTTGATCCAGGAAGATCCCACATGCTTTAGAGGAACTGAGGCTGTGTGCCACAACTATGGAAGATGGCAGGCTCTGGAGCCCATGGTCCACAACAAAAGAAGCCACTGAAATACCCACATACCACATACCACAGACCACAATTGGCGAGTACCCCCGCTCACCGAAACTAGAGAGAAGCCCTCACAGCAACGAAGACCTAACACAGCCAAAAATTAAAATAAGTAAATAAAATTACAGAGTTTCTCAATACTTATTTGGAATAAATTATATTAATAAGATAAGTATAATCTTTAAATGTTATAAAGAAAATACTCCCTAACATGGTTTTATTAAACTACAAAAGTTGCTTAAAAATCATGATGAAAAATGACTATGTTTTTGCTAGTTCAAAAATAAAAAACCTTATGAACGTTATTTGCTCTCTGCACTGGTTGTTTAAACCACTATGTTTTAAAGGTGGAGGGTTGAGCCTCACTATCAGAGCCCTTGCCTTTCACCCCTCTTGACCACTTAGTCTCAGCCAAACTTGGGAACGTCAGTGGAATCTTTGACTCGTTCATTGATTGTATTTAGTTGGTGAGTTTGCTCTGTGGATTTGTTTTTAATGTTCTTTACTATTTACCCACAATTCCCTCAGTAATGAGCTTCCCAGGTACTCCTAATGGTAAAGAATTCATCTGCCAATGCAGGAGACTCTCAAGAAAGTTGTGTTTAATCCCAAGGTTGAGAAGATCTTCTGGACAAGGAAATGGCAACCCACTCCAGTATTCTTTCTTGGAAAATCCCACAGACAGATGAGCCTGGCAGGTACAATCCAAGAGGTCACAAAGAGTTGGACCCAACTGAGTGACTGAACATACCCTGGGTCTAATGTATCTACCACAGCGACTGATCTTGAATGAGCTTCTGCCTCCAGGTGCTCCCAATGTTCCCTCTCTTAACTCATAGCTGCCATATCACACTTCCCAAAGACTTCTGCAGTGATGTCATTTTTATGCTTGAAAACTTTAGTGTCTTCTTATTTTCTGCCTAATCAAACTTAAACTTCTTTGTTCAGCTTCCCAAGCCTTCAATAGTCTCAACTATCTCAACTTTTGTCACTTTCTCCTATTGATTATTATTAGGCAATCAGCTGACACACAGCTTAGTTTCTCACTTCTCAACACAGCTTTGTCCATTTTCTTTCATCCCTAGGCCTGAATCACATCATCTCCCCTCTCAACCTTAAGGACCATAAATAACAAAGCAAATGATCACTCAGTCATGTCTGACTCTTTGCTACCCAATGGACAAGCCATGAAATTCTCCAGGCAAGAATACTGGAGTGGGTAGCCTATCCCTTCTCCCGGAGATCTTCCCAACCTAGGATTCAGTCCTTGGTCTCTTGCATTACAAGTAGATTCTTATTTGCTGAGCTACCAGAGAAGATTTATAAACAGATGCAGAGACAGACAAATGCAATTCTACTTCATAATTCCAATCCTATTCATTCTTCCTATCCTGAGAGTCGACTAGCCATAGCAAATCGCATGGATCCATTGCTCCTTTGAATAGTTCTTAAACCATGATAGTTTACCTGACTTATTACATTAAGTAACCTGATTCTATCTTCCAGGCAGTTTCCTTAAGGGCAAAGAACTTTAACTCTTGTGTCTCACAGCCCAAGTCCAAATGTGACACCTAGAGCAGCTGTACACTGGATTCCTCTCAACCGGGTTCTATAATCAATAATGACAACAAAGAAGAAGAATCTTTTTCTCCACTTCATTCTGATTCTGATTCTAATTAATTCATCAAGCATTTGTTACATTTCTATATAAGGGATAAATATTTGGGTTTCTCTGTCTCAGAGGGATGGAGAAGGAAATGGCAACCCACTCCAGTATTCTTGCCTGGAGAATCCCATGGTCAGAGGAACTTGGTGGAGTCCATAAGGTCACAAAGAGTCAGACTGACTGAAGCAAAAAGGGAAGAGCTTAAAAAGGATACGAAAAGAATCTAAAAGAGGGAGAAAAGTTTTTTGAGTCATATGCCAGATTTTAAAAGTAATCTTGGGCTTCCCCTGGTGGTCCAGT
This sequence comes from Tragulus kanchil, assembly GCA_022376925.1. Lineage (NCBI taxonomy): Eukaryota > Metazoa > Chordata > Mammalia > Artiodactyla > Tragulidae > Tragulus > Tragulus kanchil. Next base: position 86,526,281 of record JAIOJX010000002.1, on the reverse strand, counting down.
GGGTAAGGACACCGCCTTGCAGTGCAAGGGGCGCCGGTTTGATCCCTGGCCTGGGAAGCTCCCACATGCCGCGGAGCGGCTGGACTGATGTGTCCAATAACCGAGCCGGAGCTCTGGAGCGCATGTGCCCAGAGCCGGTGCTCTGCAACAACAGACGCCACCGCGAAGGGAGGCCCACAGGAGCCAAGGAAACAAAGACAGATGAAAACGGAGAAATGAAAGACCAATAGAAGTGGCCCGCCCGCTCCCCTCCCTCCCCAACCCGACCCCCGCCCAAAAATAAAATAAATAAATAAATCTTAAAAAAAAAAAAAGTAATCTTTCTTCCTTTCCTTCTCAGGTACAACTGTTACAACATTGTAGAAATGAGTTCAATTCCGTTATTTTCTTTTCGCTGGTCTCTTCTTGTAACTGACCTGTGAATATGTAAGTTGAATGTATTTAATCCTTTGAAGTTCAATCACATTCTTGCTTGAAACAAAAGCTCAAGAGAATGAAATAAGAGTATACAATTATTGCAAAATAGCAAGAAAATCACCTCTCCACACTTCCCTTGAGAACGATGATCTAGGAAGATCTGGCTGAGGGCTGAGACAGACTGTCAACTTGATTTTTAATTTTATGAACCATGTTCATTTGGACAAGAAAATATCTCTAAAGGGTCAATGTCATTTCTGTAAATAGGAAGGAGGCTGAGTGTGAAAAGACTGCTTTGAGTCGAGCTTAAGGAAAAAAAGAGAAAACTTATGAGCAAATATCAATAGTACGTTCTCCATTTTCTTCTCTCTCTTTCTCTCTTTTTTTTTTTTTTGTTCCTTTAAGAGGAATTTTTTAAGTGAGAAAATTGCAGTTAAAAATTATTTTATAGCCCTTAAAATGAAAACATTTGCCTATTAAACTCTAACGACCTACCATATTCTATCTGTAAAGCATCATTTGGCCCCCTGCTGTTTCATTTAACTTTAGCTGAACCTTTTTTTATTGCTTCATAATCTACCCTAATTTGCCTAAACCCCTTCTTTGCCATTTCTCAAACTGTTTGTTTACATCTCACTGGAAACGTGTAACAATAACAAAGTGCTTTAAGGACTAGAGATAATGATAGATATAGACATGCAATTTTTTTTTTAACAGTATAAAAGACATTCAGATGAACCCACATTCACTGAGCACACACTAGGTAACAAGGGCCATGTTTGTCAAGGAGATTCCAGGATGAAAACAACCTCTGGTGCCTTCCAGGAGCTTGGATATGGAGAAGAAGACAAATAGAAACACCACCACACTGCGGGAAGCGACCTGCTGGCTGTAGAAGCAAGGTACTCTTGATACAAAAGAACACAGAATAATTATCTGTGGGAGAGTGAAGCATTAATGCAGAACCTGTCTTATTCTATATTATGTCATTTAATTTTTTTTTCTGTTTTATAGAAACATTTTATAGACAAATGATAAGACAGAAACAATGATCAGCTTTTAAAATCTTCCCTTTAGCCTACATACCAAGGGGGACAGGTCATAGGAGGGATAAACTGGGAGATTGGAATTGACATATACATACTAATATATATAAAATAGAGGACTTCCCTTGTGACTCAGTGGTAAAGAATCAGCCTGCCAATGCAAGAGACACGGGTTCAGTTCCTGGTTCAAGATGATTCTGGATACCAGGGAGCAAGTAAGCCCATGTGCCCTAACTATGGAGCCTGTGCTCTAGAGTCCAGGAACCATAACTACTGAAGCCCATGCACCCTAGAGCACATACTCCATGACAAGAGAAGCCACCACAATGAAAACCACAAGGAGAATCGCCCTGCTCACCGCAACTCTAGAAAGCCTGTGCAGCAATGAACACCCAGCACAGCCATCAGTAAATAAATAGTGTAAATGTTCAAAAATGAACAAATAAGTAAAATAGATAACTTATAAGGAGCTACTGTATAGCACAGGGAATTCTATTCTGTAATGACCTATGTGGGAATAGAAAGGAGAGGATATAGGTGTTTGTATCACTGAGACACTTTGCTCTAAAGTAGAAACTAACACAACATTGTAAATCAACTATACTCCAATAAAAATTAATTAAATAAATACAAACACCCCTTCAAACCTATATGAATAGCAGGATATGATAAAAATACAGTGATGCTGAACTGAGAATCAGACACTTGGGTTGTGCTATGGATTAGCCTTGTAACCCTGAATAAGTCCCAGAACTATGGATTAGCCTTGTAACCCTGAATAAGTCCCAGAACTATCAAGTGACAGTTCCCTTAGCCTCAAAATGGTAGGTGGGACCCACGTGAGTTTTAAGGTCCCCTTTGGTTTTCCTGAACATCTGCACTTGCTTTAGTCAGCTCACAGGACTTGTTACAAGGCTGAGGAGACCTCTTAAGTTTGGACAATACTTCACCTTTATCTAAAGACGGTAGACGTGTGTTGATATTTACAACCCTCTCTTTTCACCTTTCAAGTTATTAGCCCTATGATCCTTTATATTTGCATAACCCTTCATTCTTTTCCAAGTAGATTCACATTCACCATCTCCCGGAACTCTAGTCCACATGCTCACCATATTCCAAAGAATCTTCTCACCCTCTGTTGCTAAGATGTACATCTTATAAGTTTCTTGTTCGCCCTTATTTCAAATTACTCTACTTTCTGCTTAATTCTATGCTTTTTTTTTCTTTGCTTTCTTCTAAGAGGAAGCAGATTCATCATTTTCTAACCACTCTCTACTCTCTTTTCTCAGTTACCCATTTTTTGAAATCACTGAAGCAGATTTGTTTTGACTGAGTGCTTAAAGTCTCATGGAGCAGAAGCACAAAGGTGACTCTGTATACTACTTCTGTCAAGTTGATTTAGGAAAACTCTGGTTTCCTAAGATGGTTTCTTTAAAAATATGATGTCCCTGGAAGCTCTTATGTTAACGGCATGTTCTGGGGAAAAGGAAGTATGTCTATGCAGTCAGGATGGCTGAGTGGCACCCACCCTACATTGTCAATAGGGGTCAGATTAGTGGAGTGGTGTGTCAGAGAGAGCAATAAACACAACAGCACCAGAGGGCGGCTCCATTTTTAGAAATATACTGTTTAAGTATTACCCAAACTATGTGTCACTGGTTTTCTTTCAGTGTTTTTAGACCTTAGTATTTCCAGGTGAGGAATATTTATAATCTAATGGAAGTTATGGCTACTTTCCTACAAAAATGTACATATGGATAACTCCACAGGTAATTACAAGGGGGCATGGAATTCCCAGGCCCATGGGTCCCAGGTTAATAAGTTATGCACAGATAACCCAGATAAGCTCTTTTGTGGGTGTTGCATAACTCTTAGAAAAGTAATTTCCACTCCCTTTTATTGCTTGAATGTAAAACTTTTCAGCTGGAAACTAAGGGTTTGGTCATCTAATTGAGACAGTCATATCTTTTAGTTTCTTTTTTTTTGTTGTTTTTAGTACTTATTAAAGACAATGTTTATTAAAGATTATCATATTAAATAAAGTCGAACAGAAGAAAAAATATATGATATCACCTACATGTGAAATTTGGAAAAAAAAAAACGATACAAGTGAACTTATTTACAAAACAGAACTAGAGCCACAGACCTGAAAACAAACTAATGCTTACCAAAGGAGGAAAGCAGGAATAGGACAAATTGAAAGTTTGGGATTAGCAGATTCAAATTGTTATATATCTAAGAGAGATAAATAAGATCCTACTGTATAGCTGCACTCAGTATCATGCAATAACCTGTAATGGAAAATAATCTGAAAAAGTTTATATGTGTGTGTGTGTGTTCATATATATATGTGTATATATATATAATATATATATATATATATATAATATATACACACACATATGTATATATATATTTAAAGACAGTGTGACAGAAGAATAATATAAGAAAAGAACAATTGTATGTTTCCAATCAAAAACTTTCAAAAGAATACTAATTGAAATAGACAGTGAACCCCAGAGGAACTGAAAGTGGTCTGCAATACATTTGAGCATTCAGCAAGCACTGGCTTATGCCACCTGTTTTCCAGTAATGTGGTCACTTACTCTGTGTGAGTAGGATCAAAAAAAAAAAGGGCAATGCCAAACTGCATAGACGTGTTTACATAAATATAAATTAGCTGATCACTGAGGTAAAAATAAAATAAAACTCTTCAAAAAAAAGTGAATTCCATTTTTTTATTACATAAAGTATAAAAGGAATTAGCTGAATTTTTAGACTAAGATATAATCAAATGTTTTAGAATCACTGGTTTTCTTTCAGTGTTTTTAGACCTTAGTATTTCCAGGTGAGGAATATTTATAATCTAATGGAAGTTATGGCTACTTTCCTACAAAAATGTACATATGGATAACTCCACAGGTAATTACAAGGGGGCATGGAATTCCCAGGCCCATGGGTCCCAGGTTAATAAGTTATGCACAGATAACCCAGATAAGCTCTTTTGTGGGTGTTGCATAACTCTTAGAAAAGTAATTTCCACTCCCTTTTATTGCTTGAATGTAAAACTTTTCAGCTGGAAACTAAGGGTTTGGTCATCTAATTGAGACAGTCATATCTTTTAGTTTCTTTTTTTTTGTTGTTTTTAGTACTTATTAAAGACAATGTTTATTAAAGATTATCATATTAAATAAAGTCGAACAGAAGAAAAAATATATGATATCACCTACATGTGAAATTTGGAAAAAAAAAAAAAAAACGATACAAGTGAACTTATTTACAAAACAGAACTAGAGCCACAGACCTGGAAAACAAACTAATGCTTACCAAAGGAGGAAAGCAGGAATAGGACAAATTGAAAGTTTGGGATTAGCAGATTCAAATTGTTATATATCTAAGAGAGATAAATAAGATCCTACTGTATAGCTGCACTCAGTATCATGCAATAACCTGTAATGGAAAATAATCTGAAAAAGTTTATATGTGTGTGTGTGTGTTCATATATATATGTGTATATATATATATATATAATATATATATATATATATAATATATACACACACATATGTATATATATATTTAAAGACAGTGTGACAGAAGAATAATATAAGAAAAGAACAATTGTATGTTTCCAATCAAAAACTTTCAAAAGAATACTAATTGAAATAGACAGTGAACCCCAGAGGAACTGAAAGTGGTCTGCAATACATTTGAGCATTCAGCAAGCACTGGCTTATGCCACCTGTTTTCCAGTAATGTGGTCACTTACTCTGTGTGAGTAGGATCAAAAAAAAAAAGGGCAATGCCAAACTGCATAGACGTGTTTACATAAATATAAATTAGCTGATCACTGAGGTAAAAATAAAATAAAACTCTTCAAAAAAAAGTGAATTCCATTTTTTTATTACATAAAGTATAAAAGGAATTAGCTGAATTTTTAGACTAAGATATAATCAAATGTTTTAGAATCATTTGCTTACATATTGGCAAGAAACATTACTCCAGTAGCCTAGAAGTGTAATGGATCTCTCCAAACACTTAACTAAATCCTTCTGTAGAATACAGTTGATTAAATATAGAATGAATAACAATAACTAACAGAGGTTACCAAGAGCACATAGGTTAATCAGGAGAATGTCCACTGTTTCTGTAATATAGCTAATAATAGGCGTGATTTTGAAAATTTGAGCTCTGGATGAACTGTATTTTCAAAGAAGGCATTAAAATAATAGTACACAAAGTAGCTTCATAAAATTTACTACGTATTCTACAAAACATGGGGAAATTTTTGATTTGAAAACCAAACTGATGAAGAAGGAAAGACTAAAGGATTTAACTTTGTTTTCAAATAAAGTTGATTTCTAGACATTTTTTTTAATTCTCCAGTTCAACCACACATTTCATCACTGAAATACCTAAGTATGAAGACTGTGAAAGATGCTGATGTTTTTGGCTTACCAACTTTTGTGATTTTTTTTTCTCTAATAAACTTGTAAATATGCTTAATCAAAACAGAAAGATGTGTCATAAGACTTTACCAAGTGAAAAATAATGCTTTAGAAAGGCTTGGTAAAATCAAGACATAGGATAGACTGAAAACTTATAATATTCATTTCAAATCATCTTCAGGTATTGAAGAAGCGATGTTCTTTTTTTCTCATCAATGAATCTGGAAGTCAGAACTTTTCTTATAAAACACAAAACCATACCAAAAAAGTACTTAGCAGGAAACCAACTTTGAATACTTTTACTTTTATCTGTACACGATACTAGGGGTATTAAAGATCTTGAGAAAGGTCATGGGGCAGTTTAAAAATTGAAACTTTCAAAGATTATTACTGTATATAATCTTTGCCCACAGGTACCATCTTTGCCTTCAACATTCATAATAATATTTTCTATTTGCAAATATATCAGTAAAATTTAGCTAGTCTGGAAGAAAATTAGAATGAATATGTCAAATAATTTTAAACAACAACACAACAATATTTGTTTACATTTGTAAATTATACAATATGTTTGAGAGAAAACATTAATTCAAACACCGTGTAACTAACTCATTCATTCCCCTAAAATCCATATGGAATCTAAATAGACAGCTCTATACTTTTGTCACTTCATTCAAGAGAAAAAAGGGAAACACTGCTTAAAATATTATAGAGTTTTAAAGATACACATGAAATAAAGATTTATGACTATTTTACCTAATATGGTTGAGCAACAGATATACCACTGTTCTTTTCCTCCAACGTATACTCTGATTTTTACATTTGACTTAACATCACCCAATGCTACTTACTATGAAAAATTAAAAACACAAGTTTATCAGCCATCCTTACACTGAAACTTAGCAGAGGAAAAGGATGCCTGTTCTTTATTAGACAATATGAAGTGAACTCAGAGTTCCACTAAGGTTCATAGTGCACAACTAATTCCAAAGTTGATTTCTAGACATTTTTTTAATTTTCTCCAGTTCAACCACACATTTCATCACTGAAATACCTAAGTATGAAGACTGTGAAAGATGCTGATGTTTTTGGCTTACCAACTTTTGTGATTTTTTTTTCTCTAATAAACTTGTAAATATGCTTAATCAAAACAGAAAGATGTGTCATAAGACTTTACCAAGTGAAAAATAATGCTTTAGAAAGGCTTGGTAAAATCAAGACATAGGATAGACTGAAAACTTATAATATTCATTTCAAATCATCTTCAGGTATTGAAGAAGCGATGTTCTTTTTTTCTCATCAATGAATCTGGAAGTCAGAACTTTTCTTATAAAACACAAAACCATACCAAAAAAGTACTTAGCAGGAAACCAACTTTGAATACTTTTACTTTTATCTGTACACGATACTAGGGGTATTAAAGATCTTGAGAAAGGCCATGGGGCAGTTTAAAAATTGAAACTTTCAAAGATTATTACTGTATATAATCTTTGCCCACAGGTACCATCTTTGCCTTCAACATTCATAATAATATTTTCTATTTGCAAATATATCAGTAAAATTTAGCTAGTCTGGAAGAAAATTAGAATGAATATGTCAAATAATTTTAAACAACAACACAACAATATTTGTTTACATTTGTAAATTATACAATATGTTTGAGAGAAAACATTAATTCAAACACCGTGTAACTAACTCATTCATTCCCCTAAAATCCATATGGAATCTAAATAGACAGCTCTATACTTTTGTCACTTCATTCAAGAGAAAAAAGGGAAACACTGCTTAAAATATTATAGAGTTTTAAAGATACACATGAAATAAAGATTTATGACTATTTTACCTAATATGGTTGAGCAACAGATATACCACTGTTCTTTTCCTCCAACGTATACTCTGATTTTTACATTTGACTTAACATCACCCAATGCTACTTACTATGAAAAATTAAAAACACAAGTTTATCAGCCATCCTTACACTGAAACTTAGCAGAGGAAAAGGATGCCTGTTCTTTATTAGACAATATGAAGTGAACTCAGAGTTCCCACTAAGGTTCATAGTGCACAACTAATTACAAGCCTAAAAGTTTCATGAGGTTCACCGCAGGTATCACAAGCTGAAATTCCAGGCCTCTGTGTCATTCTCTGAAACATCTGCAACAGAATCTAACATTCTTGATAAATGAGATAAGTGAAAGTATGTACTTAATTAGATTTTAAAGCGTATTTATTAACTCATACCACAAATACTAAATTGAAAAGTTTGACACCCAAAGCCAACATGCAAACATGCAATGGAACTTAACATTGACTTTTGAAATTGATGCTTTCAATACTGTTAACTTAATGCAACTTGCAACATGATTCTGGTGATATTTGACTTAAGTGCAGGCAAAAAAAAAAAAAAAAATCAACTTGTAAAATTAAATCTTTCCACTACTTTAAAGTAAGATATTTGCATTCTTTTTGTTTTAACATATTTTTTAAGTATTTATTTATCTTTTGCTACCCTGGGTCCTTGTTGCTGCTTGCAGGCTTTCTTTAGTTTCAAAGAGCTGGGGCTACTCTGCACTATGGTGCCTGGGCCTCTCACTGCAGTTGCTCCTCTGGTTGTGGAGCACAGGCTCTGGGTGCATGGGCTCAGGAATTGTGGTGCACAGACTTAGTTGCCTCACAGCATATGAGATCTTCCCGGACCAGGGATCAAACCCATGACCCCTGCATTGGCAGGAGGATTCTTAACCACTAGACGACCAGGAAACCCCATATATGTGAACTCATTCATTCCCTAAAATCCATATGGAATCTAAATAGACAGCTCTATACTTTTGTCACTTCATTCAAGAGAAAAAAGGGAAACACTGCTTAAAATATTATAGAGTTTTAAAGATACACATGAAATAAAGATTTATGACTATTTTACCTAATATGGTTGAGCAACAGATATACCACTGTTCTTTTCCTCCAACGTATACTCTGATTTTTACATTTGACTTAACATCACCCAATGCTACTTACTATGAAAAATTAAAAACACAAGTTTATCAGCCATCCTTACACTGAAACTTAGCAGAGGAAAAGGATGCCTGTTCTTTATTAGACAATATGAAGTGAACTCAGAGTTCCCACTAAGGTTCATAGTGCACAACTAATTACAAGCCTAAAAGTTTCATGAGGTTCACCGCAGGTATCACAAGCTGAAATTCCAGGCCTCTGTGTCATTCTCTGAAACATCTGCAACAGAATCTAACATTCTTGATAAATGAGATAAGTGAAAGTATGTACTTAATTAGATTTTAAAGCGTATTTATTAACTCATACCACAAATACTAAATTGAAAAGTTTGACACCCAAAGCCAACATGCAAACATGCAATGGAACTTAACATTGACTTTTGAAATTGATGCTTTCAATACTGTTAACTTAATGCAACTTGCAACATGATTCTGGTGATATTTGACTTAAGTGCAGGCAAAAAAAAAAAAAAAAAATCAACTTGTAAAATTAAATCTTTCCACTACTTTAAAGTAAGATATTTGCATTCTTTTTGTTTTAACATATTTTTTAAGTATTTATTTATCTTTTGCTACCCTGGGTCCTTGTTGCTGCTTGCAGGCTTTCTTTAGTTTCAAAGAGCTGGGGCTACTCTGCACTATGGTGCCTGGGCCTCTCACTGCAGTTGCTCCTCTGGTTGTGGAGCACAGGCTCTGGGTGCATGGGCTCAGGAATTGTGGTGCACAGACTTAGTTGCCTCACAGCATATGAGATCTTCCCGGACCAGGGATCAAACCCATGACCCCTGCATTGGCAGGAGGATTCTTAACCACTAGACGACCAGGGAAACCCCATATATGTGTATTCTTAACACTGTTTTCCCCCCTTCTGTTCTTATAGTCTACAGATTCCAAAATATAATATAGAATTATCCATAGCTATGTATATATATATATATATATAACCCAGTGCAGAAAAGCATCAGAGTCTGTGTTTATCTGGGGCAATCTGTTTTGGTTCCTGTGCTGCCAAACCACCCCTGCTGTGTCCAGTAGGGCAATGGCAGCAAATACCTTCTTGTTATTATTTATGTATGGAGGGCCAAACCAAATGTCTTGGGTGGGTCTCCAAAGACCTAAAATCGGTAGGCTTTTCCTTTTTTTCCATCCACAGGACCCAATTATATTGAAATCAACCCTACTCCTAGAGAAAGATTGGCTCCAACAGAAAATACCAGGCAACCACAGACACTGAAATTAAATCACAGTCGTGAGTCTAGAAGCCACCAACAAACATATTGTAAAAAATAGTCTTTATTTCATCTCTGTATGCATACCCGGGGAAATAATGCACATCAGTAATGAGAGGAAATGATGGTCTATTTTGTTCCAGAGTGTGCATCTTTCAGTAACATTTCCTAACGTGTGAAAGTTTTCCATCTCAGGCTAAGTGTGTGAAAACAGAGGCTGCTCTAAGGATGCCTCTTGTCACAGAGGCAGAAAAACTGTCATGTGCTTCTTGAACTTGAAATGAATGAGTCCTTCTGGCTGTTTCTGGAGTGGCAGAGACTTGACGAATGTGGGAAGTCCTCAGCTGTGAGATGGGGGCTGAGGTTGCGGGCTCCTGGTCAATTGAAAGGTTGCATTAAATGTAAATTATAGGACTCTTCCTTAGATATATACGCCTTTCCACCAGGTGGAAGGCAAACGTTGTTGTGCTCATTCAGAGATGGCCTGGTGATGGCTTCCTCGCTGGGGGAGGAAGCCAGGCAGCCAGGAACAATTATAATCTCCATCTCTGAAGGACGGAAAGGAAGGAAATATTTTTATACAAAACCATATTAAATTTCCTTTTTAACATGCCTCGATGTATTTCTCCTTCCAATTTATATGAAAAAGTATGAGTTTTAAAACTACAGCAGAACTGGCTATAAATATCACAGGAACAATTGTTCTTTTATTAAATATTTATTGAAATAAATTCCTGTGCTTTCTCGTTTTTCTTCTCTGGTTCCAATATTTATTTACAGCTGATTATTAACATCTGTCAGTATAACCGTTTCATCCATACAGAAGCCGAAGGGTAAAAAAGTCACACACACCCTTCTAACGTGACCTGTAGTTAGACAGAAAACAGTTTTCCCAGTCACCGCTTGGCTTCCTGTCTGTGACCTCTGAAAAGCATTGGAGGCCGGGGTTAATGGCCTTTCCAATCTCTGTGATAAGAATTCATTTTGTTCTATTACCAGCAGTTATCTGAGGAGGCTGCTGCATCACTTCAGCAAGGTTCAATCAATGAGGGAACCTAATGAAGTAGCCAGCTGTAGCTCTATTTCCCTGGCCAGCTCTATCAGACAAATAAAAGCTATCAGTCACATCTTCAGGCGGATCCCAGACGCAGCATCTCCCACAGGCTGAACTTGTATGCCTATGAACGAATGATACCCCACCGTTTTCATGCCCTCGTCCCTTTTGATAGAGCTTCCCTAACACTAAAAATGGAACAAGGTGAGTTCTGAGATGTTGTATGAAGAGAACCATAATGCAGGATGAAAGAACAGTGGCTTTGCAGAACAGTGGAAAGAGTTTACACTAAGAACTAAAAGTTAAAATTAGCCATACAAGGAAAACTTTCCATCAGCTACCACTTGACGATGTCCACTTTAGGTTGGGAATTTTTAATCTTCCCAAAGTGAGGAGGATGAATAATTATTATTTTTATGAAGAGTCTAATATCAGGACTTGCATCTTGACAAAGCCTTCAAAACCAAAATGTGACCACGCTCTATTTTTCTGTTTGGGTCAAACATCCATCAGTGTAATATTATAAGTTAATTTAGAGTTATTTCATGTTAGCTGACATCACTAAACACACCCAGAAAAAATTGCATGCTACAGTAAAATGCTACTCCTAATTTCATATTTTTTAATGTTTAAATGATTTGTTTTGTTTCTAATTCAAAAGTGCAGATGTTAATATGTGCTGTCTTCACACATGTATGTTTCAGGAGGGGAATAGGTAAAGCCTTGAACCTTCTACTAGTGGCCAAATAAATGCATTAGACTGTTGGTAAGAGTTCTGTTCAAAACGAACCCCTTTATGGAAAGGGGTGCTGACGATGGCTCTACAGTTTTTAGACTATTTTTCTCAGGCAATCACTGCATGGCTCATAGGAAGCTATGAATAGGACACTCATATTTGTTGGTATGCTGGAAAGGTACAAGTATAAGTTTCATCCATACAGAAGCCGAAGGGTAAAAAAGTCACACACACCCTTCTAACGTGACCTGTAGTTAGACAGAAAACAGTTTTCCCAGTCACCGCTTGGCTTCCTGTCTGTGACCTCTGAAAAGCATTGGAGGCCGGGGTTAATGGCCTTTCCAATCTCTGTGATAAGAATTCATTTTGTTCTATTACCAGCAGTTATCTGAGGAGGCTGCTGCATCACTTCAGCAAGGTTCAATCAATGAGGGAACCTAATGAAGTAGCCAGCTGTAGCTCTATTTCCCTGGCCAGCTCTATCAGACAAATAAAAGCTATCAGTCACATCTTCAGGCGGATCCCAGACGCAGCATCTCCCACAGGCTGAACTTGTATGCCTATGAACGAATGATACCCCACCGTTTTCATGCCCTCGTCCCTTTTGATAGAGCTTCCCTAACACTAAAAATGGAACAAGGTGAGTTCTGAGATGTTGTATGAAGAGAACCATAATGCAGGATGAAAGAACAGTGGCTTTGCAGAACAGTGGAAAGAGTTTACACTAAGAACTAAAAGTTAAAATTAGCCATACAAGGAAAACTTTCCATCAGCTACCACTTGACGATGTCCACTTTAGGTTGGGAATTTTTAATCTTCCCAAAGTGAGGAGGATGAATAATTATTATTTTTATGAAGAGTCTAATATCAGGACTTGCATCTTGACAAAGCCTTCAAAACCAAAATGTGACCACGCTCTATTTTTCTGTTTGGGTCAAACATCCATCAGTGTAATATTGTAAGTTAATTTAGAGTTATTTCATGTTAGCTGACATCACTAAACACACCCAGAAAAAATTGCATGCTACAGTAAAATGCTACTCCTAATTTCATATTTTTTAATGTTTAAATGATTTGTTTTGTTTCTAATTCAAAAGTGCAGATGTTAATATGTGCTGTCTTCACACATGTATGTTTCAGGAGGGGAATAGGTAAAGCCTTGAACCTTCTACTAGTGGCCAAATAAATGCATTAGACTGTTGGTAAGAGTTCTGTTCAAAACGAACCCCTTTATGGAAAGGGGTGCTGACGATGGCTCTACAGTTTTTAGACTATTTTTCTCAGGCAATCACTGCATGGCTCATAGGAAGCTATGAATAGGACACTCATATTTGTTGGTATGCTGAAAGGTACAAGTACCTTAGTTTACTTTATTAGGTTAATCAAGATGAATTACATGTAATACAATCTGTATTCTTTTAACTTGGCTGCTCTCTTTGTCCATATGAAAGGAAAAAGAGCACAGTTATTTGTTGTTATGCTGAAGAGAAGACTTCTAAGGGAGGCTATATAAATTAAAACATACTTGCTAGCCCTGTGCTTAACATGGTCACCTAGGCAAGAATATTTTATTTTATGAGATTATTTTTCTTCAAGCAATATAACTCATACATTATGATATAAAAGGTGTATTTATTAAATTATCTATGTATGTATGTGAATATTTAGGTATATATTTATGATATTTTCTGTATTGGTGTAGAAAGGCCCAATCAATATTTAAATGACTCACCTTACTGATTTAAAATTAACTTTCTGTATTACAAATATATTATGACATTATAATATTAGCAGTATTACTAATTATTATGACATATATTATGATTAATATATTATGACATAGTCACAAAGACTCTCTTCAAACATGTTGCAATGTTTATGGGTGTAGAACACTGCTTTCATTTCAAGCTGCCATCCCTGAAATATCTGATTCATCTGGTTCTGAAAACTACAATATCGGATAATTTTCTCCTTTCAGACCTTTGAGATGCAAATGATAGATTAAGGTCTAGTAACTAAGTGGCTTAGTGTAACAGAAAAAACAATTGTGATATTTAGGAAAACAAGGGAGGGGGATGTGTGTTGTGTGTGTGTGTGTGTGTGTGAAAGAAAGAAAGAAAGGGATTCCACATAACTACATGTGGGAAGGACTGAACTATTTTTACTGCATATGTAAACAGATAAGAATATGCCTAGGAGGCATTTTGGGAACATCTGTCAATTTTTTATAGAACATACTGATTGTGGGCTATTGATTGCATTTAAACAAAGTTGTTGAAAAAAAAAATCAGCTAACAATTCGTGTAGAAAGGGCCAATCAATATTTAAATGACTCACTTTATTGATTTAAAATTAACTTTCAATTAAGAGATCCATAGGACTCTTAACTGCGACACTTATCCATTCAAGAGAAAATAAAGGTACATTTATCGATACACTTAAACAGCAGTGGCTGGTTTCCTATCGATTCAGTCATTTGCGCTGGGATTCGTTAGCGTCATCAGCCTTTAACTCGCTTACTAGGTCTTCGCGGTGTACAACCCTGCAAGATGTAGGAATGCGCAAAACAACACAAAGAAAGGATAGAAATTAAACAGAATGTAAAGATATAGGAAAAAGGTAAGTCAACCTTACACTTCCTTTTAAAATTGTTTTCTTTTAGCACGATGGAAACAAGACTGTGTAGATGATGGGGGTGGTTATTAGAAACAGAAGCCTTTTTTAAGGGGCTATTTTTTCAAAGCAGGGCTTTTGATATAGCACACTTTGTCTTGTGCAATTTTGTAAATGAAATCTTTGAACAATTGACTAGTAAAAGCTTTATTGGCTTCTATTGACTCACAAGATCATGAACTTGCATATCCTGCTTATATTATAATCGATGGCAGCTAAAACACAATTTGTAGTTTTTTTAAAGACAATAATTGCATTTCCCAATGGAAATACTGTCTATTGGTGTTTAAGGCCGTATTTATTCAACAGTTTTGCAAAGAAATCACACTAGGCTGTGCTGTACTTTTTGGATAATGTGCCAGTTATTATAGTTGATCATTTATTTTTATCAGGGTTTTCATGAAAATAAAACTGATGTAAAAATCAAACTATAATATAGAAAATGGATAAATACAATTAAAATGCATAGATCAGAACATTTATCCATGAATCTTAAAACCAGAATTATCCACCTATTTTTTTGTATTTTTATGGCCACTGAAAGGAATTTCTGGGTACAGAGGAGGGCACTGATTGTAAATCCTTTACTGGAATTTCTAATATTATATCAGAAAAACAAAACTGAATGGTCTCACAGGGAATAGCATCTTAACAGAGCTGAGTCTCCAACCACCTTGATTGTAAAATGTGTGGCAGTGTTACTCTTTTTCAGGAATTTTAAACGATGGGTGTTCTTTTTTGGTTTCGAGGCCAAGACATTGCCTACAGTCCATTGATCTCTTTCTCACCTTCTTCATTGTTCAGAGCTATCTGTAACAGAAAGACGCTGTCTCAAACTTAACCCCCAACTTATTCACAGACATATAATTCCTGGTAAGAGAGACAGAACAGCCAATCTAACTCCCTTTATACAGAACCAATTTTTAATCACTTTTACACGT
Organism: Tragulus kanchil; assembly: GCA_022376925.1. NCBI lineage: Eukaryota > Metazoa > Chordata > Mammalia > Artiodactyla > Tragulidae > Tragulus > Tragulus kanchil. Next base: position 86,510,723 of record JAIOJX010000002.1, on the reverse strand, counting down.
GCCGTTCATCTTCATTCTTGGATAATATCCATTGTGTTTACAAAAGATGTTTTCAGTCATTTCAAAGATTAGCCTGTAATTCTTTCTCTGTGTACCAAGTCTAGAGTAGTTATACTTCACCAATCACATCTTTAGACTTGCTCTGAACTTAGAAGTAATATTGGGAATGGATAAAAATGAAAGAGATCCAAAAGCTCAAACACAGAAACAAAACAAAACCCTTCTGAAATAGTTAAACAGTATAATACTGGTGTGACATAATTTGTCATATATTTTGGCAGTTACACTTCCTAAAAAGTGCATGATGTCATTATTCCAACTAGAAATCAGATGATGATACTAATTAAGTGACAGCAGGTGGCAGAGGGGGCCTGTCAAGGTTCTCTCTGATCTGTAGAGAGAGCTGTGCTTCTCTGTCTAAACACCCAGGAGTGGTAACAATTGGCTTAAGCACTATTCAGTCCCAAGGTGCCCCGAATAGGGGATTCACTTTGATTTAACACTTCCTTATCACATCAAAGAGGTGAAAAGGGCATCTGTATAGATTGGCTTGCAAGGAAAGAAAAAAAAAAAAGGTTTGTCGGTAACCGCAGTAGGGAAACTGTCTTTAAGAACTCTGGGGGGATTTGGAAACGACTCTCAAAACAGATATATTAAGATTCAAGCCATAAATCCATGTAACAAAAATGATTACAAGTTGAGTTCTTGCCAACTCTTGAAAGCTACAAACTGCCAATTATATTATGATCAAGGAAATCTAGAATTAGCTCAAATCTCTCTTTGGTGGATCTAATTGAAATGTGTTCTCTACCCTATAAAGTAAATTATCACCTCAGTCAGCTTTACATCTCCTGAAGATGGTTTGCTAAAGATTTTTTTTTTCTTTGTCACTAATCCTATTTCTCTATAACCAAGACTCATGGACTATACCATTCTCACAGCAGGTACTGGGGGCTATGGACTGTTTCTGTGAAAATAACAGCCAGTCTGCACTTATATAGTTCACTCGTCATACCCCAGGAATTCCATAGGGCCATCTCATTCTTCCCTTACATTCACACGTTATCATCTTAATGACATAAGACATTAAATGGTTTGGAGCTAGGAATCTTGTCTTTCAGATGATCACACTACATGTTATTTGAGTGGGATGCTGTAATTTAACAGCGATAGAAAAGATCTGCTTGAAGATGATGAGCCATGCTGGGTGAATCATGAGAGAGTGCAGACAACATATGCCTAAAAGGCAAACCAAGTGGTTCCTATAAACTAAAAGTGTTATCTAATTTCTGAAATTCTCTTTAGAAACTTAGAAGTAATATTGGGAATGGATAAAAATGAAAGAGATCCAAAAGCTCAAACACAGAAACAAAACAAAACCCTTCTGAAATAGTTAAACAGTATAATACTGGTGTGACATAATTTGTCATATATTTTGGCAGTTACACTTCCTAAAAAGTGCATGATGTCATTATTCCAACTAGAAATCAGATGATGATACTAATTAAGTGACAGCAGGTGGCAGAGGGGGCCTGTCAAGGTTCTCTCTGATCTGTAGAGAGAGATGTGTGCTTCTCTGTCTAAACACCCAGGAGTGGTAACAATTGGCTTAAGCACTATTCAGTCCCAAGGTGCCCCGAATAGGGGATTCACTTTGATTTAACACTTCCTTATCACATCAAAGAGGTGAAAAAGGCATCTGTATGGATTGGCTTGCAAGGAAAGAAAAAAAAAAAGGTTTGTCTGTAACCTCAGTATGGAAACTGTCTTTAAGAACTCTGGGGGTATTTGGAAACGACTCTCAAAACAGATATATTAAGATTCAAGCCATAAATCCATGTAACAAAAATGATTACAAGTTGAGTTCTTGCCAACTCTTGAAAGCTACAAACTGCCAATTATATTATGATCAAGGAAATCTAGAATTAGCTCAAATCTCTCTTTGGTGGATCTAATTGAAATGTGTTCTCTACCCTATAAAGTAAATTATCACCTCAGTCAGCTTTACATCTCCTGAAGATGGTTTGCTAAAGATTTTTTTTTTCTTTGTCACTAATCCTATTTTCTCTATAACCAAGACTCATGGACTATACCATTCTCACAGCAGGTACTGGGGGCTATGGACTGTTTCTGTGAAAATAACAGCCAGTCTGCACTTATATAGTTCACTCGTCATACCCCAGGAATTCCATAGGGCCATCTCATTCTTCCCTTACATTCACACGTTATCATCTTAATGACATAAGACATTAAATGGTTTGGAGCTAGGAATCTTGTCTTTCAGATGATCACACTACATGTTATTTGAGTGGGATGCTGTAATTTAACAGCGATAGAAAAGATCTGCTTGAAGATGATGAGCCATGCTGGGTGAATCATGAGAGAGTGCAGACAACATATGCCTAAAAGGCAAACCAAGTGGTTCCTATAAACTATGGAAAATGAGTGTTATCTAATTTCTGAAATTCTCTTATCCAGTGTGATCTGCCTCTGTACTGCTTGTTTCAGGATCATGATTGTGTTTTTTTACAATAGATCAAAGGCATGGTTGATAAGCGTTGATTCTAGATAAATTTGTAACATTTTCAGATATCTTACAATATATGAAACCTCACAGCACGCTTAGTTTATTTAAACCTTTTCTTTCCACCCTAAAGGCTAACCGACACCATCATTTCAGAAAGGTTTCATATTACTTTACCCAAATCATGGTGAAGACGGACACAAATAATTACAGGAATTAGTGCTACCGGGTGTAAAATTGTTCTCTTGTAGTAGAGGTGCATTCATTTCATTCTGGAATTCCCTGCTGAGAAATGATGTGTGCAAACTATCTAAGGACAGTGTAATCCTCTGACTTTTTTTTTAAGAATAAAGTTGCATGTAATCTTTGACTAGAGAAAAAAGAAAGTGTTACGATATTCATACCAAGGACAAATGCCAAGTATCCTCTGTGGAACTCAAATAATAATTCTAATTTAGTGGCAAAAAAGTCAGAAATTTAGGGAAATCACTTATTTCTGCCTTCATGAAAGTAAATAGACTTAGTATCCAAAGTATATTAGACTTACAAAGTATACAAAGCAAATTATTAGGCTTACAGTATATTAGTGTTGCTAAAGATTTTTTTTCTTTGTCACTAATCCTATTTTCTATAACCAAGACTCATGGACTATACCATTCTCACAGCAGGTACTGGGGGCTATGGACTGTTTCTGTGAAAATAACAGCCAGTCTGCACTTATATAGTTCACTCGTCATACCCCAGGAATTCCATAGGGCCATCTCATTCTTCCCTTACATTCACACGTTATCATCTTAATGACATAAGACATTAAATGGTTTGGAGCTAGGAATCTTGTCTTTCAGATGATCACACTACATGTTATTTGAGTGGGATGCTGTAATTTAACAGCGATAGAAAAGATCTGCTTGAAGATGATGAGCCATGCTGGGTGAATCATGAGAGAGTGCAGACAACATATGCCTAAAAGGCAAACCAAGTGGTTCCTATAAACTATGGAAAATGAGTGTTATCTAATTTCTGAAATTCTCTTATCCAGTGTGATCTGCCTCTGTACTGCTTGTTTCAGGATCATGATTGTGTTTTTTTACAATAGATCAAAGGCATGGTTGATAAGCGTTGATTCTAGATAAATTTGTAACATTTTCAGATATCTTACAATATATGAAACCTCACAGCACGCTTAGTTTATTTAAACCTTTTCTTTCCACCCTAAAGGCTAACCGACACCATCATTTCAGAAAGGTTTCATATTACTTTACCCAAATCATGGTGAAGACGGACACAAATAATTACAGGAATTAGTGCTACCGGGTGTAAAATTGTTCTCTTGTAGTAGAGGTGCATTCATTTCATTCTGGAATTCCCTGCTGAGAAATGATGTGTGCAAACTATCTAAGGACAGTGTAATCCTCTGACTTTTTTTTTAAGAATAAAGTTGCATGTAATCTTTGACTAGAGAAAAAAGAAAGTGTTACGATATTCATACCAAGGACAAATGCCAAGTATCCTCTGTGGAACTCAAATAATAATTCTAATTTAGTGGCAAAAAAGTCAGAAATTTAGGGAAATCACTTATTTCTGCCTTCATGAAAGTAAATAGACTTAGTATCCAAAGTATATTAGACTTACAAAGTATACAAAGCAAATTATTAGGCTTACAGTATATTACAAAATATATATATATAATACATATACTTACGAAGTTTATTAGACTTAGTTAGTATCCAAAATATATTAATAGACTTAGAGTTAGTTTTCAAACCAGAATGCCTATGTATCTTCAGTGACTATTGAAATAGACAGTCCTTCATGATCTGAGTTCCCTTAGACATTTTTATCTAGACATTTTATTTAGACTGTTATAAAGACTATTATAAATGAAATGAATGTCCTTTAAGAAAGTCAGTAACTACCGTTTATAAAATATGGGAAACAAAGTTGGTCACGTGCAATATGCCCTTTAATTAACTGTGTGAAATGGAACAATGTTAAGTTACACCATCTACCAGGTTACAGATGGAATTTTGAACTTCTTGTTCAAGCACAGAAAATCAGAGGCGTCAGGCACCAGGCCTGTTTTCTTGCCACTGATTAGTTCAGCCTTAGTTGACCAGAAATCCTTAATATTTTCTTTCTTTCTCTCTCTCTCTTTCTCTCTCTCTTTTTTTTTAAATATTAAAGAGGTAAATCCTCTTTTCACCTGCGTGCGGAAACTGCCTTTTCATCAAAGCTCAGGAGATTCCAGCCACAAAATCAATGTATGCATGTTCAGAGCAGTTTTCAGGGTTTTGTAAGACAAATCTCCCAAATGGGGGCGAGTTTCATGCTATTGAGCTGAGCTTCGATCTGACCATGGGAGCGAACAGCACACCGACAGCTCACTTTCCTGGGCTCCAGCGGCAGGAGCTAGAGCGGGGGAGGCGGGGTGGGGGTGGGGGTGGGGGTGGGAGTGGGGGTGGTGGACACCAGTCTCTAAGAAGGTAGCTGTGGAATTTCTCCCTGACCTCTCACCTCCCCTAATCCGACTTTAAACCTGGCAGCGGACTGGTTAAATAAATAAATATTTAAAGGTAACCCCAAATCAACAAACATAATTATTTTTTCTTTCCCGTGTTAATAAACGACACTTGGAGTTTTTATGCCACTGGTGTGCTTCTGCCAAGCCAGGCCCAGTTTTTGAAGACTCAGGTTTCCTTTTTAAAGGCCTCTGTTTGAAAAAACCAAGGAAGATGATCATTTTTCCCTTTTCTTTTTTTCCAGGAAAATGATTTGTCTATTGAGTCAAGAAGGGTCAGTTGTTTTAAATGGAAGTATTTCTATCCTAGTATTTATGTTACTCACAAAAAGTTTTGATTCCTTAATAGTTTGGCCTCCTATTTTTCAGAAATATTCAATAGATATATTTTAGCTACTTTAGATATATTTTAGCTATTCAAGTTCCTCTCTTATTAGAAATCTGAAAGTTAGGAAAGAGGCATAGCCATACACCATTTTTGACTTACAAATTAAAATGATTCCTACTTTAAAAACTAAATCCATGATGTTGTGTTACATTCAACTCTCGAATGGAAACTTTTCACTGCATTACCTATATTGCTTCTGTTAGTTTCATAACTTCAAAAATTACCTGATGTTAAATCGATCACGACTTTACACAGCTACAGCTCTCCTTTCGTGAAATAATATTTTATCCTGGCATGAATAAGGCACTTGAATATTTTCTAATATTTTGGAAACACCAAAGGTAAACCATCTTACATTCCTTATTTCATTCTGAGATGAGTATTTTTTCAGACATTAAAAAAAAAATTGACTGGGCCTCGTGAAAACATTCTGAACCTGAAATGATGGTCAGAAATGATGATCCAATATTATAACAGAACTATTTGTAGTGCAAATCAGTTTTGCATATTGAGGACACACATGTAAAACATACATTGTTCTTTACTTCTTCATGCAACTTGCTTACTATGTTTTTATGGGTTGGTTGCCCAAATGAGTTCTTCACATGAAATAAAACATAATGGGTCAAAGATGATTCTAATGATTTGGGGTGTGTAATTATAGGAGTCTTCTTTATTTTTCTTCTTTATATTGACAACAGGTTCTGAATTTGCAGCATATTTTAAATCAAAGATTTCCTAAACTAAAAGTAGAGAAAAATAAGCGTACAATCATTAGAGCTTTTTTTAATATTTTCTTAGCAGCAACCCAGTTGAGAAGAGATATACCCTGAGCATTTTGAGGAGATGATTTATTCTGCAATCCTCCCTTACATCCCTAACTCTTTTAAGAAGTCACCTCTGGACCATGATTCACACTTTCCAAAGAAAAGAAACAAGTCCTCTGTGAGGCCCAACTAGGAATAAAGAATACAAACAACTTTTCAAAGTATTGTTTTACCTTAGCTGAACAACTGTGTATTATTGTATAAAGAGAAATATGAAAGCCTTGGCCACATTATTTTTAAAATGTTAATACTAATTTTCAAACATGGAGTGACTTATTTAATATACCATGTGATTCTTCCCACTCCACTCCAATGCTTGAATACACACACACACACACACACACACACACACAGACTGTTTTATATTTTTCCAAAAGAAAAAGTCTGAATTTTTGTTTCAGTACCCCACAGAAGAATTTCCTTCGGTCATGAGTATTTTAAAGTAATTTGTGCCTTTACAGTTAAATGAATATTGTTTACTCTTAGTCAACAGTTCAAGTGTGCTGGCAGGAATTGGTAAAAAGAAAAAAGTGTTATCATAGAAAATAATCATACTTTTTGGTCTCAGAGTCACTGAAAGTATACAAAAGCCGTCTCTGGCCTTGCCCTAGGGTCTGGGACCGCAAATCTAAATAAGTACCAGTAAACACAAAAACTTTTTCATTATTTTTCTCATATCCAATAAGGTATTTACATACCATTGTGAATGTACTAGTAGGTTTGTGGGGAGTGTAGTTCCCTTCTTATATTTCTTTTGGAAACATTATTATGACTCTTAAGAAACAGATCTCTCTCTGAAAGTAACTGTCCCTATGGTATAAAAATAACTTTGAAGCCTAAAGCAGATCATCTTGAATTCAACATATTGTGAAGACCCTCAATGTACGCACAGTGATGAACTCTGTAACCATTCAGTTTAATCCCGAAGGTGGTTAACGTCAGGTTTTCTAACTCAAAGACCCATTCTTGTACCATATCATATAGAGGGTGCCCCAGTTAAGCCATACTTCTTTACTGGCAAAACTTCAAATATCATCTTGAGTTTCACAAAACATGCTGTCTTTTCCGAAGTAATTAGCTAAGGCAGAGCGTGTATGGCAATTAAAAACCACTTGCCTGCAGAAGCTTGTAGGCATTATGTAATCTTTTTATGCTATAAGTACATATGTGTATTCTTGCCTCTAGCCTAAATCCCTTACATCCCTAACTCTTTAAGAAGTCACCTACCATTTTTGAAAAGAAACAAGTCCTCTGTGAGGCCCAACTAGGAATAAAGAATACAAACAACTTTTCAAAGTATTGTTTTACCTTAGCTGAACAACTGTGTATTATTGTATAAAGAGAAATATGAAAGCCTTGGCCACATTATTTTTAAAATGTTAATACTAATTTTCAAACATGGAGTGACTTATTTAATATACCATGTGATTCTTCCCACTCCACTCCAATGCTTGAATACACACACACACACACACACACACACACACAGACTGTTTTATATTTTTCCAAAAGAAAAAGTCTGAATTTTTGTTTCAGTACCCCACAGAAGAATTTCCTTCGGTCATGAGTATTTTAAAGTAATTTGTGCCTTTACAGTTAAATGAATATTGTTTACTCTTAGTCAACAGTTCAAGTGTGCTGGCAGGAATTGGTAAAAAGAAAAAAGTGTTATCATAGAAAATAATCATACTTTTTGGTCTCAGAGTCACTGAAAGTATACAAAAGCCGTCTCTGGCCTTGCCCTAGGGTCTGGGACCGCAAATCTAAATAAGTACCAGTAAACACAAAAACTTTTTCATTATTTTTCTCATATCCAATAAGGTATTTACATACCATTGTGAATGTACTAGTAGGTTTGTGGGGAGTGTAGTTCCCTTCTTATATTTCTTTTGGAAACATTATTATGACTCTTAAGAAACAGATCTCTCTCTGAAAGTAACTGTCCCTATGGTATAAAAATAACTTTGAAGCCTAAAGCAGATCATCTTGAATTCAACATATTGTGAAGACCCTCAATGTACGCACAGTGATGAACTCTGTAACCATTCAGTTTAATCCCGAAGGTGGTTAACGTCCAGGTTTTCTAACTCAAAGACCCATTCTTGTACCATATCATATAGAGGGTGCCCCAGTTAAGCCATACTTCTTTACTGGCAAAACTTCAAATATCATCTTGAGTTTCACAAAACATGCTGTCTTTTCCGAAGTAATTAGCTAAGGCAGAGCGTGTATGGCAATTAAAAACCACTTGCCTGCAGAAGCTTGTAGGCATTATGTAATCTTTTTATGCTATAAGTACATATGTGTATTCTTGCCTCTAGCCTAAATACAGTCAGCGTTGTAGCTGGTTGCACAGGAATTGTCTCAAGAACATTAAAGCAAGCCAAACACGATTGTATTCCAACGAAAATTGCTCTCTTTATACCGTGTATTGAAACTTGATAACTGTTGGTTATAAAATTCCTTTGATTTTCTGTAGGTAATAAAATACTTTGGCAATTACTATTGACAGTTCTGGATAATCTTGAAGGCTGCCTTGCTGCAGAAGATGAGTGTTACAAATCACTCCACTGAAAGGGGGAAGCGCAGCAGCAGGCAGCAGACAGGTTTCAATTTCACAATGCTGATTATCTCATTCTCGATTCTATGCATGCCTAAATCTGAGAATCCCTCAAGCAGCTATATGGACTTCTACTTTTAAAATGCCTATTACGCTTTCATACTTTCTCCTGCTTCCTGAAGAGTGCCATTTCGCCAAGCTTAAATAGCAGAAAATTGCCCTGCTTTTCCTCTGCCCATCTCCTCAATCTCTATTAACCTGCACAAGAACAAAGGAGTATGATGGTCCGGCTCTAGGTGGAGAAATAGGTTGGAAGTTGTTTTTCATTTACTGCCACATATATTTTTGCTTCATCAATTCATTCTCAACAATAACGTGCTTTTAATGCCCCTGCAAATGACTACCCATGCAATATTTTTTTCCTCCCTGAATATATAAACGTGTCAGTCCTGGTTCCATCAGTGTGAGCATACTCACACGCAGGCTTCCACACGCACTGACGTTTTTACTATGTGCCGCCACGTCAAATGAAAGAACATGGTTGTTAGGACAGGTCTTGATTTAAATAAGAGGGATGAAAATGAAGCTTATCCCAAATGGAACTCTTTCAGTTTTGGTTCGAAGGGAACAATAGGCTGGGAGCAGAAAAGAAAATCCTGGATTCTTGTACCATATCATATAGAGGGTGCCCCAGTTAAGCCATACTTCTTTACTGGCAAAACTTCAAATATCATCTTGAGTTTCACAAAACATGCTGTCTTTTCCGAAGTAATTAGCTAAGGCAGAGCGTGTATGGCAATTAAAAACCACTTGCCTGCAGAAGCTTGTAGGCATTATGTAATCTTTTTATGCTATAAGTACATATGTGTATTCTTGCCTCTAGCCTAAATACAGTCAGCGTTGTAGCTGGTTGCACAGGAATTGTCTCAAGAACATTAAAGCAAGCCAAACACGATTGTATTCCAACGAAAATTGCTCTCTTTATACCGTGTATTGAAACTTGATAACTGTTGGTTATAAAATTCCTTTGATTTTCTGTAGGTAATAAAATACTTTGGCAATTACTATTGACAGTTCTGGATAATCTTGAAGGCTGCCTTGCTGCAGAAGATGAGTGTTACAAATCACTCCACTGAAAGGGGGAAGCGCAGCAGCAGGCAGCAGACAGGTTTCAATTTCACAATGCTGATTATCTCATTCTCGATTCTATGCATGCCTAAATCTGAGAATCCCTCAAGCAGCTATATGGACTTCTACTTTTAAAATGCCTATTACGCTTTCATACTTTCTCCTGCTTCCTGAAGAGTGCCATTTCGCCAAGCTTAAATAGCAGAAAATTGCCCTGCTTTTCCTCTGCCCATCTCCTCAATCTCTATTAACCTGCACAAGAACAAAGGAGTATGATG
>JAIOJX010000002.1:86468000-86498000 GCA_022376925.1 Tragulus kanchil | reverse complement strand
TGCCACGGGCTGGGAGAGCAAGGAACAACATGTCAAAAGCTAACTCTGAGGAAATGCCTATCTTCAAGTGAAACCGATTTTGTAATGAACCTTTCAGTTGGCTCCTGAGGTAATAAATCCTGACTGGTGCATTAATTACTTGATAACATCCCATCAAAATGCAAATGCTGAACTTGAGCCATAGGAATGGCTCACTGGCTGGTAACTCTTCAGGGTGGACATAAATTGTCTGTTTTCTCTTATCAAACAGGGCGTTTATTTTCATTTTGCTGGGGTGAATGTCACTCCTGCCCCCCTTAGCCCCTCTGTGGCCTGACACCATCATTTGCAGAGGACTGTCAACATCCTAATGGTGCGACCCCTTCACTTGGTACCTTTCCAGAGAAGAATCTTCCCCTCCCCTGAGCTCCAACCCCTCCACCCCTCCCTAAAACACACACACACACACACTCTGTCTGAAGGAATCCAAAGTGTCAAGGACAAATGGCATCAGAGTTACAAAGCATAACCCCCAACTCTACAACACACTAATCTCTCTCTCTTATGTTTTTTCCTTTTGAGCAACACACCAAAACAGGAATTTTCATTTCTTGCGATAATCATATGAAAACTAAATGAACCTTGGAGGCCCAGAAGCAGTGGGTCTAATTAGGACGTCCCCAGAACAATGCCAGGATTTCCCAGGTGGCATAGTGGTAAAGAATACACCTGTCAGTGCAAGAGATAGAGGAAGACGCAGGTCCAATCCCTGGGTCAGCAAGATGCTCTGGAGGAGAGCGTGGCAACCCACTCCAGTATTCCTGCCTAGAGAATCCCATAGCCAGAGAAGCCTGATGGGCTACAGTCCAAAGACTCAGACATAAGTGAGTGACTGAGCACACAACACACACAGAACAAGACTAGAAGATGCTTTCTGCACCGTATTCACACCAAGACAGTGCAACATTTCTAGGTTGTGTTTTCATACTTCCCCCAAATAATCAGTACTTCATTAAAGAAATAGAAACACTACACTCTAGGCCTAAAAGAATAGAGAAATAAGAGGGAAGAGTCAAAACCTGGCTTAATAAACACTTGACAACGTGTGAGAGAAGATCCTGTTCCTGAGTGTTCTCTTAGCCTAGCGAAACTGATTTATTTAGTTATGGAAACTGTTTCCACAATGAATGTTAATGAGGGTTTGTGTTTTCTATTGGTTCCTTGAAAATTCTCATCTCCATCAATAGGTCTGACTCTCCCACCTGGGTCAACCTGCCTCCCAGTCGTGTTTATTTGTCTCGAAGGCTTGGTGAAAATCTTTAATTCAGGTTACTAGGCAACCCTACAGGTGAGAAAATCTAATGTTTGGCTGACTCCATTTTTGAATGCACACAGTGGCCTGATGCCTTCAAAATAGACTGCAAAGCATGTGCTGATCATTCTCGGCTACATTCTCTAAAGGCGAGGTCAGAAGAAAATTAATTGATGCTGAAAATAATGACAGGAGGAGAGGCACCACTGAGACTTGGTGTGACTGGCATGTGATAATGTTAGCAAGAATCTCAGCATGTGACTGGACAGTGTGATGAAAAATATACCCTGCGCAAGGGAAAAACAAGTTACAAAACTTAATTAGTTTTTGACACTTCTTCATAAGTTATTATCTTTTCATTTGGAACATTGCCTTGGGACATCAATACAAAAGAAGAAATGAAACATTCTTATTGTAAATATGAAAGAAGGATGACTTTAGACTGGGCCTCTCCTCTTTACATGTCCTTTTGAATAAACAAAATATTCTCTGCAGGCGAAAGGATATCTGGGAGTAAATGATGCAGATGCTTCTGCTCTGAGCTCGACACCGTCTGAGTCGATGTATGATTCCATTACGATGGATTATGCAATTTTGATGTGAAAAAAAGAAGGTGGAATCTGAATTAAATGTGGTCAAAATAAGGCTCTTAGATGGGAAGTCGTCAAATTATATCCCCGATTGCAATAATGCTTCCTGTACAGCAAATATATTTTTAATTCCTTTCATACCTAGAAGTAATTCACACTGATTACTAAATAACCCTTGTGAGTTGCTTTGTCTTTTGAATTTTAAAAAATACACTTGCCGTGAGCAATGAATTTCATAAACCAGTAGCTCTCATGCTTGATGAATCATTCTTATTTTATGCAGTGCTGTGTGATAGAGAACGGAGATAAAATATTCCATCCACAAGCTATTCGGTACAATTTATCATCAGCGGCTCACTAGCCCAGTGATAATACCTGGCTTGCAGACTGTAATGATCAGATTCTGTTTTTATTTCAAACAGGAGCAATTCCGAATACCAGAGTTTTTAATTTACATACATTAGTGAGGTTCAAATGTGGCAATAGCTACAAGCAAATTCACTTGCAAACTGAATGCTTGCCTTGCATAATGGGTTCCCTTTAGCAATTACTCACCAGTGAAGTACCCAGACAAAAATGAAAACAAAGAGAAAAAAGGAAAATCATGATACGTACACCATCGTGTGGACTAGGATAATTACTGAACCACAGTGAAGGTCACGTTTATGTCTGTTTTAGTAACGATTTCGTGTACCGTTCTTCTGTATTGAATTCCTAATGCAATCTTTTTTCCATTTTATGGTGCCATAGTCTCTTTTATCTGTAAATTTTTTAAAGTTGCAATGCTAGCTTCCTATCATACAAAAAATGGCATCATTACTAATAGAGACTATTACTGAGAACATTTTAAATGATAAAATATGGAAACATCCACTAAACACAGTAATCATGCATGCACATACACACACACACACACACACACACACACACACACCCCTCCACAAATATACCAGGCCAACATTTAGTAAAACCGACAGGCTTATAATAAAATACCTTTTATGGTTACATCACTTTTACACTGACCACAGTATTGAGCTTGAATTCCCAGCAGCATCATTACTAGACATTTTCTGCCACCTTTCTAAATCTGAAAAGCTTCCTACATTTAGTGAAGATTAGGTAATGCTACACCCAATCAATAGCAGCTATCAATTCCATACCTTGTTCAGCAGAACAAGCTGATTAAAGTAAGTAAAAAGACTGACTAAATATTGTTTAAGACTAGGTGATTCTTAAAACTAATCTGTAGTTTTGAGAAAATACACCCCTCCCAGATAGAAACAAACACTAAAATGATGACATATACAATGAAACCAGCTCATCTGCCGTCTTTATCCCATAATATTATGGAAAACCCAATACAGAGTTCCCAGTGTAGAACAGGAGCTTTATGTTTATTCTGCCTTTCCACATTCTGGATTGTTTATATCATGATCTTACGGTTATATAAACATAGTATCATTTTAGGTTTATCAGCAGTTTTTCAAAAACACTGTTGATTAGAGATCGATACTATTCTAAAGAAATCCAAACACTGTTTCTGGAAAAAAAAAAAAAAAAAGGTCATTTCCAAATTCATGCATTAGGCCCAACAGAGTCTGTGCTCAATTTCCAGACCTGAGCGAATTGTGTAAAACCACTGACACTCCACCTAGGAGAAGCCACATTCCCAAGACACAGAGGGGCTGAACAGACAACAAGAGCAGCTGGCCTGTCTCTCGGTGCCTTTTCAAAAGTTGGAGATGCTGTGGTCAGAGCAGTTTCTGGTTGCTGCCTCATGTAACAGTCCTAGATCTGGCCACCTTAAATGAGAGGAGGCTCTACCTTTTCTTCCCTCAGTGTTATCAAGATATAATCACACATGGATTACATGGAAAATATTAGGTTTTATTAGAATCATTCGATGAACCAATGTAAAGCGTCATAAGAATATGGGTAGGAAGAGAAATCAGAAAATGAGAAAAAAAACCCCACTCTATATTTATAATGCTTTATAGTGTGGTGAAACTGTCTGCTCTTCCCCTTCCTAGTTACGGAAACATTATCAGTAGGAGTGGCAGTAACTCTTCTTTGAAAAGTTACAAATAAGAAATCGGACACTTTAGGTTTGCAGACCTACCCATGATTTTGGTTTTGAAATTCTCCAGGGTAGTGTGGTCAGACAATTACAGTTGGCTCTCATTCTTCCAGGCAGCACTCAACCACTGAAGGTTGAGGGTGTATTTGTTTAGCCAGTGTTGCTGCTCAACTTTGTCAGCTCAAAGCCCCAGCGAAGGCAAGGGGGTCATGGGAATTCAGAGTGCAAGACAAATCCAACCATACATTTGAACACTCTAAGGACAGAGCTTGATCTCTATGGGATGCTGTGTCTATAAATAAAGGATCAAAAATACAGACTTTATTGTTACACTACAGTTTTCCATAAAGTGACCTGACTTGAAGCTATATTATCCCCAATTGTGTAAGAACAGGAGCTTTATGTTTATTCTGCCTTTCCACATTCTGGATTGTTTATATCATGATCTTACGGTTATATAAACATAGTATCATTTTAGGTTTATCAGCAGTTTTTCAAAAACACTGTTGATTAGAGATCGATACTATTCTAAAGAAATCCAAACACTGTTTCTGGAAAAAAAAAAAAAAAAAGGTCATTTCCAAATTCATGCATTAGGCCCAACAGAGTCTGTGCTCAATTTCCAGACCTGAGCGAATTGTGTAAAACCACTGACACTCCACCTAGGAGAAGCCACATTCCCAAGACACAGAGGGGCTGAACAGACAACAAGAGCAGCTGGCCTGTCTCTCGGTGCCTTTTCAAAAGTTGGAGATGCTGTGGTCAGAGCAGTTTCTGGTTGCTGCCTCATGTAACAGTCCTAGATCTGGCCACCTTAAATGAGAGGAGGCTCTACCTTTTCTTCCCTCAGTGTTATCAAGATATAATCACACATGGATTACATGGAAAATATTAGGTTTTATTAGAATCATTCGATGAACCAATGTAAAGCGTCATAAGAAGATGGGTAGGAAGAGAAATCAGAAAATGAGAAAAAAAAACCCACTCTATATTTATAATGCTTTATAGTGTGGTGAAACTGTCTGCTCTTCCCCTTCCTAGTTACGGAAACATTATCAGTAGGAGTGGCAGTAACTCTTCTTTGAAAAGTTACAAATAAGAAATCGGACACTTTAGGTTTGCAGACCTACCCATGATTTTGGTTTTGAAATTCTCCAGGGTAGTGTGGTCAGACAATTACAGTTGGCTCTCATTCTTCCAGGCAGCACTCAACCACTGAAGGTTGAGGGTGTATTTGTTTAGCCAGTGTTGCTGCTCAACTTTGTCAGCTCAAAGCCCCAGCGAAGGCAAGGGGGTCATGGGAATTCAGAGTGCAAGACAAATCCAACCATACATTTGAACACTCTAAGGACAGAGCTTGATCTCTATGGGATGCTGTGTCTATAAATAAAGGATCAAAAATACAGACTTTATTGTTACACTACAGTTTTCCATAAAGTGACCTGACTTGAAGCTATATTATGGTGACAAAACCCTAACTTGTATTAAGTGTATATGAAGCTGTTGTTCAGTTGCTGAGTCATATCTGACTCTCTGGCAACTCCATGGACTGTAGCCCACCATGCTTCCCTGTCCATGGGATTTCACAGGCAAGCACACTGGAGCAGGTTGCTACTTCCTACTCCAAAAGATCTTCCCAATCCAGGAAGTTAACCCATGTCTCTTGAGGCTCCTGCATTGGCAGGCAGATTCTTTACTACTGAACTGCCTGAGAATCCCTGTATTAAGTATATTCACACACACACACACACAGATCAGCTATGTCTTCTCTTTTCATAGTGTCCATGGGGTTCTCATGAACTGTGGAATATTCTTAATGGATAGGAATACCAGACCACATTACCTGCCTGCTGAGAAACCTGTAGGTAGGACAGGAAGCAACCATTAGAACTGGACAGGGAACAACAGATTGGTTCAACATTGGGAAAGGAGTACATCAAAGCTGTATACTGTCCGTCTGCTTATTTAATTTCTGTGCAGAGTACATCATGTGAAATGCCAGGCTAGACAAATCAGAAGCTGGAATCAAGATTTCCTTGAGAAATATCAGATATGCAGATGATACCACTTTAATAGCAGAAAGTAAAGAGGAACTAAAGAGCCTCTTGACAAAGGTGAAAGAGGAGAGTGAAAAATCCAACATTCAAAAACTAATTGGCAAATGGATGGGGAAAATGCGGAAACAGCATCATATTTCATTTTGGGGGCGCTCCAAAATCAATGCAGACAATGACTACAACCACGAAATTGTAAGACGCTTGTTTCTTGGAAGAATAGCTATGAAAAGCCTAAACAGTATATTGAAAAGCACAGATATCACTTGGCTAACAATGGTCTGTATAGTCCAAGCTATGGTTTTTCCAGTAGTCATGTATGGCTGTGAGAGTTGGACCATAAAGAAGGCTGAAGAACTGATGCTTTCAAATTGTGGTGTGGGGGAAGACCCTTTTCCTAGAGTCCCTTGGAAAGCAAGGAGAACAAACCCATCAGTCCTAAAGGAAATCAACCCTGAATATTCATTGGAAGGACTGATGCTGGAACGGAAACTCTAATACTTTGGCCACCTGATGTGAAGAGCTGACTCACTGGAAAATACTCGGATGCTGGGAAAGACTGAGGACAAGAGGAGAAGGGGTGAGAGAAGATGAGATGGTAGTATCGCATCACTGAATCAATGGAAATGAGTTTGAGAAAATTCAGGGAGTTAGTTAGTGAAGGACAAGGAAGCTTGCTGTGCTGCAGTCCATGGGGTCTCAAAGAGTTGGACATTACGTAGAGGCTGAATAACAACAAATGTCTTCTGTATGGTTAAATGATGTAATTTCTATAAATATAATATGTATATGATGTAATCTAAAGTGATGTAATTTCTATTAAATCTCTATAGTTTTCAAAATCATTTTTGTTATGTCCTGATAAAATCTTTCCCATCAAGTCAGTTGATATGCTTGCTTATCCTACCTAACCTTTAAAATTTAGCCTCCTCAGACTGATAATTTCACAGCATTCCCAAACATCCCCTGTGTAAATTAACATTTATCTCTTGCTTCAAGTGAATGAAAACCCTAGAGGACCCTTCCCAGCCCACCACTAAATTCTTTGACTCCTTCCTTTTCTCAAGGTTCCCATACCTATGATCAAATGGAATGGAAATTTTATGTTTTCACAATGATACTTAGACTAACCTTTAGTGTATATTTCATAAACATTGAACAAAACCATTTAAAACTAACAAAACAAACAAAAGTTAGACAACCTGTGGTGAATTTGAAAGGCAGTCACCCTGGGGCATGGGATGATTTGGGAGTTTGGAACCGTCATATACACAACACTACTATATTTAAAATAGATAACCAACAAGAACTCACTGCTATATAGCACAGGAAACTCTGGTCAATATTCTATAAAAAAAAAAAAAAACAGGAAAGAATTTGAAAAAGAATAGATACATATATATGTATCACTGAATCACTTTGCTATACAGCTGAAACTGACACAGCATTGTTAATCAACTATGCTCAATATAAAATCAAAATATGTAATAAGAAAAAGTCAGTAACAAACGCAGTTAATACTTACTTTTTAAAAAAGAAGAAGTAACCAACACTTATTTAAATACTTGAACTAGGACTTTCCTGGTTGTCCAGTGGTTAAGACTCTGTGCTTCCAATATGGGAGGCATGGATTTGATTCGTGGTTGAGGAACTAAGCTCCTACATGCTGCACAGTGTGACCAAAAAATAAAAAGTATCAAGAAAAAAAATGAGTTACTTTTGTTGTGAAGATCAAGAAGGCCTAAAATTAACCATTCTTTTCTGTGGTAGCTTCTTCTACTTTCTTCCTACATTGTCAAATGAAAGGAAGAGTGCATTTTTGAAACTCAGATTTTCATTGGTTTGTATGCAATGATTTGTTCTTCTACTATCAGGTATGATTATCATGGATGATGTACTCAACAGCTGGGATGCATCTTGAGTTCTGGTTTTCCCTCAGTCTCTGAAGGCACTGTTGATGTGGCTGGGGTGTAAGATGGCGGGGAGAACGCAACTCTGTACTTGAGTTTTTCCTCATAGGCTGACAGCAGGGCCAGTGACAGTAGGATCACGAAAATGCCTGCAGAGATAGGTTTCAACCTGTGACGGGCTTGATCTGTGTGCTAAAAAGGAAGAATGACAGACTAGCAATTCTCTCCACCTCTTTCCATTTTAAAAAAGATTTGAAGTTTGGTAGGATTTCTTTTTTTTCTTTTTTTTTTTTTTTTTTTTGCTCATTACACAATCACATAGAATGCATTTCTAAAACATTCTCTTTAAGTAGAACTATGAATCCACATTAAATTCTAAATGCATGGCTTTTTATCCTTAATTTACACTAGAAATGTGCTTCAAAAAATTGGGAAGCATTAAAATTAAAGAGAACAATCATGTTCTCCTATAAAAAGATTTTTCCCATTTGATTTTATCATAGAGGGTATAGAGAGGAGTTTATTGTATTGATCTCATTGCTGTTCACGTGTTCTAAGGACCACACTTTGTCATTTAACAACAGGGGTATACAGGGCCATGAGTAGGGGAAATCCAGGACCCACATATAAAGGAGAATTCTCCAAAGCCAGAATTGACTCACTGGAAAAGACCCTGATGCTGGGAAAGATTGAAGGCACGAGGAGAAGGGGGCAGGAGGAGAAAGACTGAGGGCAGGAAGAAGTGGTTAGATAACATTACTAACTCAGTGAACGTGAATTGGAGCAATCTCTGAGAGGCAGTAGAGGACAGAGGAGCCTGGCTTGCTGTAGTTCACTGTCTTGCAAAGAGTCAGGCATGACTTAGCAACTGAAAAACAACAACAAACTTTTTCTTAGATTCTGTAAGTGAGAACCTCTTCTTAACATATAAGAATTATGGAAATCTCTTTTGAGAACAGCCTCTGACACAAAACCTGCCTACACAGCAAGAACATCCAAAAACTCTGTGTCTTTTCAGTTGAGAATTTGAGAATATCTGTATTTATCCTTTTCACTGAAGACTATTCTAACCTTCCAGCAAAACTATTCCCAATTCAGGAAACAATTATTAAAAATTAGTAGAAATACTTTAATTGGGATCTTTCCATGACAATTTTAGTTCCATGTAAATATTCAGAGCTGAGCCTTAAACACTGGAAATACTGTGTTTCTAACAGAAGTAACAGAGAATTCTGATACAATTTTGTTAAAGTGAAAACACAAAATGCTTAAAATGCTAATTGTGTTTATGACCTGGAAAAGAAGACTCTGGTGGGCATCAGGTCAAGTTTTCCTATTTTAGAAGATCAATTTTAAGTGCAGAGAATTAACTACTTCAACAATGACTTTTAAAGAGCTTTCTTAATCAAAATAGCCTCATGTACTCCAATTTATCACCACTATTTTTCTTCCTGTTTATGGATTTTGTTTGTCAAGTGTAAAATTGATACTTCAATAGTGATGATCTTAATATTACTATCAAAATTATTGTTTAAAAAATAAGGAAGGAAAGAAAACTAAAGGGAAGGAAAAAGAAACAAAATGAAATTGTGGGTCAACCTCTTTTTAAGTCTTTTTAACCTAGGGATTCATTAAGTCCAACCCATATTGACAAATACTGTTTCCTAAACTAAATTGTGTTTTAGACTTTCTGAGCCTAGAAAAGGTGAGTAAATTGAAATCATTTTTACAGTAGCCACCATGCCTATGAAAATCCATCTGTTGCAATTATACAGGGTACAAAGCAAACCTATGTCTGCTTTTGAAAACAAGTCTATTTTGTAAAGATATGCATTTTCAGCAAAGACTTCTCACTTTACAGTTTGAAATCAAGTAGAGATTTATAGCATCAAAATACCTTGTCACTTTTAAAATCTGCTCTTGCAGTAAGAAAACACACTTTAAAAATTTATTTGATCAATCATCAAATACACAAACACAAAGGCACATATTGGATATATCAAGAAAATAATTTTAAGTCCATATATTTGAGAGAAGCTGTACTCCCGACTTCTCACTACTTGATTCTGTAAGTGAGAACCTCTTCTTAACATGTAAGAATTATGGAAATCTCTTTTGAGAACAGCCTCTGACACAAAACCTGCCTACACAGCAAGAACATCCAAAAACTCTGTGTCTTTTCAGTTGAGAATTTGAGAATATCTGTATTTATCCTTTTCACTGAAGACTATTCTAACCTTCCAGCAAAACTATTCCCAATTCAGGAAACAATTATTAAAAATTAGTAGAAATACTTTAATTGGGATCTTTCCATGACAATTTTAGTTCCATGTAAATATTCAGAGCTGAGCCTTAAACACTGGAAATACTGTGTTTCTAACAGAAGTAACAGAGAATTCTGATACAATTTTGTTAAAGTGAAAACACAAAATGCTTAAAATGCTAATTGTGTTTATGACCTGGAAAAGAAGACTCTGGTGGGCATCAGGTCAAGTTTTCCTATTTTAGAAGATCAATTTTAAGTGCAGAGAATTAACTACTTCAACAATGACTTTTAAAGAGCTTTCTTAATCAAAATAGCCTCATGTACTCCAATTTATCACCACTATTTTTCTTCCTGTTTATGGATTTTGTTTGTCAAGTGTAAAATTGATACTTCAATAGTGATGATCTTAATATTACTATCAAAATTATTGTTTAAAAAATAAGGAAGGAAAGAAAACTAAAGGGAAGGAAAAAGAAACAAAATGAAATTGTGGGTCAACCTCTTTTTAAGTCTTTTTAACCTAGGGATTCATTAAGTCCAACCCATATTGACAAATACTGTTTCCTAAACTAAATTGTGTTTTAGACTTTCTGAGCCTAGAAAAGGTGAGTAAATTGAAATCATTTTTACAGTAGCCACCATGCCTATGAAAATCCATCTGTTGCAATTATACAGGGTACAAAGCAAACCTATGTCTGCTTTTGAAAACAAGTCTATTTTGTAAAGATATGCATTTTCAGCAAAGACTTCTCACTTTACAGTTTGAAATCAAGTAGAGATTTATAGCATCAAAATACCTTGTCACTTTTAAAATCTGCTCTTGCAGTAAGAAAACACACTTTAAAAATTTATTTGATCAATCATCAAATACACAAACACAAAGGCACATATTGGATATATCAAGAAAATAATTTTAAGTCCATATATTTGAGAAAATCTTTACTCCCGCCACTTTTTATTTTTTAAGGCCATCACTACTTCACCCCTAATCAAAGGCATAGAGAACTCTGAATTGGTCCTTGGCTGGAACCATAATTCCTTCTCATTCTACTCTTC
Organism: Tragulus kanchil; assembly: GCA_022376925.1. NCBI lineage: Eukaryota > Metazoa > Chordata > Mammalia > Artiodactyla > Tragulidae > Tragulus > Tragulus kanchil. The sequence continues at coordinate 86,486,756 of JAIOJX010000002.1, read as the reverse complement.
ACATGAGGCGGAAGCTGCAGAATAATGCCCATTGTTATTGTGTGGTTACAGTGCCCCGTGAGTCTGGACAAGTTATTAGGTCAGACGCTAACTTCCTAAGTAGAAAAATGATGTGTTCTCCTTTGTCCTCTCCTCAATAATGGCTGGAGTCGGTGCTAATTAAGGCCCCACAGCAATGTTCTTCCAAAGAGGTCAGGAACTTCTTTCTGACACCTAAACAGTCCTCAACTCAAAGAAACTGCCCCTAATCTGAAATGATGTGATGTAGAGCTGGCCTTTCAGATTCAGCGTATATTTAAAGGAAAATGACAGTTAATGGCAGGGGTGTCAGTAAAAAAGGAGCAGATGGAGAAGCTAGAAGTGTCATTCGGTGGCTAAGTTTACCTGCAGTTCGTTACTCAGCTAAAGGAAGGACCGGTAGACAATAGAGCCCTGGACACCTTGTTAAGTCCCTCCTCCTCTTAAAATCTTGGGAAGAAGAAATCTGCAGCAGGCACAACCCAGAGAGAAATCACCTCTGACAAATGAAAGAATTGTTTGCTTAAGGACTACTCTACCCTGGACCTTCTCTTCCCCCCAAAACATATCATCTTGTCCCCAGATTTTCAGAGAGATTAAATCATAATCTTTATTAGTGGTTACATTCATAACAATACAAACAGTAAATTCGAGTAAAGCAAACCACTCTGTTAAGTTTCTCATTGGGAGTAGGCCGTGGTGGTAATTAATCTTGGAAGTCATTTTCTTTTCCGCCTGAAGGCACAGAACTTGTACAATCAAAGTGATATTCAAAAGACAAACCAAGATTTACTATCAGTTTTAATAGACACCGGCACAGCTTACTAATTACTTCAAAACTGTAAAGTCTGTTGGCATTAATCCACTTTTCGCGTCCTTCTCTCCTCTCCCCTTTGTGAGAAACCTGCATACCATCAATTGACATGGTATTTATTTCAGAATTCCTTGTTGCCCTTCTATTGTGGAACCACTGTTCATGACGAGATTGGACCAAAGCTCTGGCCATAGAGCGTTGAGTTTTGCAAGTATTTGTAGCTGATTCTAGAAACTTCTTCCAGGTCAAATAAATATATAAGGCTGCTACCTTCATATCCAATGCCCCAAATCTCTTAAAAAAATACAATTAAAGTTTGAAAATTAGGTCTGAGGATTTAAAGGTTTGAGTGATTACATGGTTAAAAGGTAGATATAGAAATCATAGAGGTTGGAGATAATTTACGCCATGACCTTCATTTTACAGATGAGGAAATAGATCTCCGAGATGTTAGATGATTTCCCCCAGTTAATAGTAAGACTGAAATTAAAATCCTGTTTTCTACATCCTCATATAGTAGAGTGATTTTTCTTCCTTATTCTGCCACCTTATCTTCCTTCAAAAGTTTAGTACTTTACACAAAGAATGAAACGTCACGACATTGCAATACAGTAAAAAATATCTATAAGATGATGTCCTTAACTTTGTTATGAAACAGGGTAAATATTACTTATTCAGTTGTTATTAAACTATATGTAAATATTCCTATTTATCTAAAGCAGTTTTCTATATGAGAACTCAAACCTTCTACTTTAAAACATAAGAATGACAAGAGTATTTTCCCCCAAGTTTACTTAAACATACAAGGACTAATGGTGAGTTTGGAAACAGCTCATGTTCTAGGCCACCCCAGGAGCTAGGGAGTCAAGTCACTGCCTTCAGACACCCAAGGGACTGCAATCAGTAGCTTGGGGTGATCTGTTTCCAAAGTGAAGGGAGAATTTATACAGTCAGAGTCTCACAACTCTGGAAATTCAGATGTACAGTTGATCAAAAATATCCAAATGGGGGGAACAACCCAATGAATAGTGAGGAAAAGACTTTATTGCTCAAAAAGAAAGTGGGGGGATCTTTTGTGTTTATGTTTTTTTAATCAAACTTATTTTCAGTTTGTTTCTGTCTTGTCTTTGTTTTAGCAAATTGAAATAAAATGTTAAACAAAAGAACATGTCTGAAATGTTTTGCTTGAAGAATTCTAGTATGAAAGAGACACACCAAAAAGAAAACTCCAAGCCATAGCCTCCTGGTCCCTTTAAAAATTCTTCTCTGCTTGAGTGGCTGTTACTCAACCAAGGAAGACCCCAGTAATCCATCCTCCAGTGTTCACAGGAGACTGGATGGAAACTCAAACTTTGCCCCTGGGAACCCAAAAGGTAGCAGACTGCTCTAACTGAATTATTCCATTTTTGGAATTATGCTGCTGAATTTAAAATGGGGCTGTCCTTTACAGTAACAAAAAAAAAAAAAAGAAAATGAAAAAAAAAAAACAACTGGGCAAGAAAAAGATAACTAATGATACTTGTTCAACAAGTTTCCCAAACCGGGAACCAGAGATTTCTTCCTTTTACAGAAGACTAAATGTGATTCATTAGTAATGAATTAAATATCATTAGTGCTGTAGTTTTAAACCTTAAGTATCAAAGTTTTACCTCAAGGCAACATTTCCTTATATGGAAAATTTTAGAGAACTATTATATTTGCCATTAAGTTCCTACTTTTTAAAATACTTTCAATATTTGAATACTTAGGTGTATTGACTTTTAAATAATACCATTTTTAATCACAATTCATTATGTAACACTGGATAATAATTAAGAATGCAGGAGTTATTTTGGATAACTGCTCTAGTTTTATTATTGGCAACTGTGTGGATTTGTCAGATTATTTAACGTATGTGCCTCTGTTTCCTAAGATGAAGAACACAGGCAATAATAACTTGCCCTCAGTTTGTCTGTGATGAAGTTAAATGAGTATGACATATAAAGTACATCACAGTGCTTGACACAAAGTAGCAATCAATAAATTATTTTTATAAAAATCTCAGATGACTTTTATTGTAATTTTTACTTTCTCCACCACTTGATTATACATAAATAACTTATAATAATACATCCAAATATATAGAACTTGTCCAGTTTTTCAATATGCAAATATAAATAAACATCAGTAGGACAACTCATATTTTGATGTAAATTATATAGTAATGAGGAAGAAAAGTTGTTGGTATGTCATTTGAAATCAAATCTGAAATAAAGTCAAGCAAATATTATACATTCTAAGTGAAATCCAAATAATTATCTACATAGTCCATGGTAAAGTCTCAAAAGACGCAGCTGTGCATTAGAATTTGAAAAATTATTTTTTCCAAATGTGTATGCACATATATATACATATTTCTATGACAGGCTACAAATATGCTAATGGAACAGTCTACTATTTCTAAAATAATTTAACACTATTTTCAGTTCCATTAATAGCCTAGAAATAAAACTTCTAAAACCTTACACAAACATATCAAGATAATTCCGATCTCAAATTCACAAATTGAAATGGAGATTTGGTAATTACCTAAGTAATTTGATTAATGGAGATGAATAAACTAGATGATTGTGACCCATGGATCTGTGTTGGTCCTGAAATACTTACTTTGACTGTATAAATCAATTTAAACTGGTTAAATGCTAAATGTACTGTCTTCACAGCACCGAGTGAAAATGAGATTCTGTAGTCATTTAGTTATCTTTATTAATGCAGGAAGCTAAAACAATTAGAATTAAATATCATTAGTGCTGTAGTTTTAAACCTTAAGTATCAAAGTTTTACCTCAAGGCAACATTTCCTTATATGGAAAATTTTAGAGAACTATTATATTTGCCATTAAGTTCCTACTTTTTAAAATACTTTCAATATTTGAATACTTAGGTGTGTTGACTTTTAAATAATACCATTTTTAATCACAATTCATTATGTAACACTGGATAATAATTAAGAATGCAGGAGTTATTTTGGATAACTGCTCTAGTTTTATTATTGGCAACTGTGTGGATTTGTCAGATTATTTAACGTATGTGCCTCTGTTTCCTAAGATGAAGAACACAGGCAATAATAACTTGCCCTCAGTTTGTCTGTGATGAAGTTAAATGAGTATGACATATAAAGTACATCACAGTGCTTGACACAAAGTAGCAATCAATAAATTATTTTTATAAAAATCTCAGATGACTTTTATTGTAATTTTTACTTTCTCCACCACTTGATTATACATAAATAACTTATAATAATACATCCAAATATATAGAACTTGTCCAGTTTTTCAATATGCAAATATAAATAAACATCAGTAGGACAACTCATATTTTGATGTAAATTATATAGTAATGAGGAAGAAAAGTTGTTGGTATGTCATTTGAAATCAAATCTGAAATAAAGTCAAGCAAATATTATACATTCTAAGTGAAATCCAAATAATTATCTACATAGTCCATGGTAAAGTCTCAAAAGACGCAGCTGTGCATTAGAATTTGAAAAATTATTTTTTCCAAATGTGTATGCACATATATATACATATTTCTATGACAGGCTACAAATATGCTAATGGAACAGTCTACTATTTCTAAAATAATTTAACACTATTTTCAGTTCCATTAATAGCCTAGAAATAAAACTTCTAAAACCTTACACAAACATATCAAGATAATTCCGATCTCAAATTCACAAATTGAAATGGAGATTTGGTAATTACCTAAGTAATTTGATTAATGGAGATGAATAAACTAGATGATTGTGACCCATGGATCTGTGTTGGTCCTGAAATACTTACTTTGACTGTATAAATCAATTTAAACTGGTTAAATGCTAAATGTACTGTCTTCACAGCACCGAGTGAAAATGAGATTCTGTAGTCATTTAGTTATCTTTATTAATGCAGGAAGCTAAAAACAATTGTCTTCCATGATAGGCACATGCTTATTTCCTGACAAGATACTGTTTTTGCACAACACAGATATAATCTAAGGCTCACTCATTATCCTTGGTAATTTTGCTCTATGATTCCCCATTAGAGCACTTCATACAAATGTTTCTTTCAAATTGCCCTATTATGTCATAATCAAAAGAGAGAATTTAGCCAAAATGTTTGTTTACCATCTTGCAGATAGTCAAAACAGTCTGTGGGTGCACTCTTTGATATCAATTTCTACTCATCCAGGAGTGGATTTTGGCCAAAACATCTGATTGCTCTTTTAGGAACTTTTACAATCGTATGTCAGTTGAGTCTAACATGAGCCAACAGCTAGGCAATAATGGAAATCACTGAATATTGAGCCAGCTGATTTCTTTGTCTGTTTGAATAATGACCAATAAACATTTTGGTCTTAAATTTTCCAGGATATGAAATAACAGACTGGTATGAAATAAATATTTTCATGAATTATTTTATAAGCAGGTTGTTTAACTCTCAAGGCAATGTTGGCAATATGCTAAAATAATCCATCTGATCAGTTCAATCAAAAAATACGCAGCACAGTAATGACGGTCAGGTTAATCAATGTACTCATAGGGTCCAAATCTCTGAATCTCACACTTAAGAGTTCGTTTTTCTCCTTGGATGCAAAGAACCAAAAATTTGGCTCTTGCTAATAAAATGAGATTATTTGGTTAGATTTTATACAGTTCACCTGATAAGTGACTTCAGACAGCACTGATTTGGAAGAAATGCAGTTGCCATCAAAAATATGAGTACTGGCATTAATAGCCTAGAAATAAAACTTCTAAAACCTTACACAAACATATCAAGATAATTCCGATCTCAAATTCACAAATTGAAATGGAGATTTGGTAATTACCTAAGTAATTTGATTAATGGAGATGAATAAACTAGATGATTGTGACCCATGGATCTGTGTTGGTCCTGAAATACTTACTTTGACTGTATAAATCAATTTAAACTGGTTAAATGCTAAATGTACTGTCTTCACAGCACCGAGTGAAAATGAGATTCTGTAGTCATTTAGTTATCTTTATTAATGCAGGAAGCTAAAAACAATTGTCTTCCATGATAGGCACATGCTTATTTCCTGACAAGATACTGTTTTGCACAACACAGATATAATCTAAGGCTCACTCATTATCCTTGGTAATTTTGCTCTATGATTCCCCATTAGAGCACTTCATACAAATGTTTCTTTCAAATTGCCCTATTATGTCATAATCAAAAGAGAGAATTTAGCCAAAATGTTTGTTTACCATCTTGCAGATAGTCAAAACAGTCTGTGGGTGCACTCTTTGATATCAATTTCTACTCATCCAGGAGTGGATTTTGGCCAAAACATCTGATTGCTCTTTTAGGAACTTTTACAATCGTATGTCAGTTGAGTCTAACATGAGCCAACAGCTAGGCAATAATGGAAATCACTGAATATTGAGCCAGCTGATTTCTTTGTCTGTTTGAATAATGACCAATAAACATTTTGGTCTTAAATTTTCCAGGATATGAAATAACAGACTGGTATGAAATAAATATTTTCATGAATTATTTTATAAGCAGGTTGTTTAACTCTCAAGGCAATGTTGGCAATATGCTAAAATAATCCATCTGATCAGTTCAATCAAAAAATACGCAGCACAGTAATGACGGTCAGGTTAATCAATGTACTCATAGGGTCCAAATCTCTGAATCTCACACTTAAGAGTTCGTTTTTCTCCTTGGATGCAAAGAACCAAAAATTTGGCTCTTGCTAATAAAATGAGATTATTTGGTTAGATTTTATACAGTTCACCTGATAAGTGACTTCAGACAGCACTGATTTGGAAGAAATGCAGTTGCAACTAGTCAGCTGTCATAGGTCTCCAACTGCCCCCAAAATGGCATTTCAGTGTCCAAAGTCCACCTGAGCAGAACTAACCTAGAAGCCATTAGCATTCATCAAAAACCAGAGTCCCTACTATAAATTGGACACTGTCGAACAGGGATCCCCAACCTCTGGGATCTAATGCCTGATGAACTGAGGTGGAGCTGATGTGATAATAAAATAAAATGAACAATAAATGTAATGTGCTTGAATCATCCTGAAATCAGCTCCCCACCCTGGCCTGTGGAAACAATGTTTTCCATAAAACCGATCCCTGGTGCCAAAAAGGGTCGGGGGACCACTGCTGTAGAATATATATTAGAAGCAAGAGATGCAGTCAAAGATATCAGAATCCAAACTGAGACCCAAGAGTCAAAACAGAATGTACAAACTAACAACAATAAAATTCAGGTGGCTGTGTGTGCATGCTAAGTCACTTCAGTCATGTGTGACTCTTTGAGACACTATGGACTATAGCCTGTCAGGCTCTTCTGTCCACAGAATTCTCCAGGCAAGAACACTAGAATGAGTTGCCATGCCCTCCTTTAGGATCTTCCTGACTCAGGGATCAAACCCTCATCTCCTACATCTCCTGCACTGGCAGGTGGGTTCTTTACCACTAGCACCACCTGGAAAGTCCCTAAAATTCAAGGAGGAGGGGTAAATTAAGAATTTGGGATTAAAATTTACACATTACTACAACATATTAAATAGATATCCAACAAGGATTGAATAGCACAGGGAACTATATTTAATATATTAACTAACATATAATGGAAAATAATCTAAAAATGAATATATAAATGTATGTATATAATGGGAATATATATATATATATATATATGTATATGATGGACTGCCCATATGGTGCTAGTGGTAAAAAACCTGCCTGCTAATGCAGGAGATCTAAGAGATGTGGGTTCAATTCCTGGGTCAGGAAGATCCTCTGGAGAAGGAAATGGCAACCCACTCCAGAATTCTTGCCTAGAGAGTCCCATGGACAGAAGAGCCTGGTACGTTACAGTCCATAGGGTCACACAGAGTCAGACACAACTGAAGCAATTTAGCACACACATATATGTCTGTAATATGTAGCACTGAATCACTTTGCTATATATTGGAAACTAATACAACATTATAAATCAACTATATTCCAACAAAATTTTTAAAAATGAATAAAATCCAATATGTAATTGAATGTTATGTTGTATAATACAAAACAAAATGAACAATAAATGTAATGTGCTTGAATCATCCTGAAATCAGCTCCCCACCCTGGCCTGTGGAAACAATGTTTTCCATAAAACCGATCCCTGGTGCCAAAAGGGTCGGGGACCACTGCTGTAGAATATATATTAGAAGCAAGAGATGCAGTCAAAGATATCAGAATCCAAACTGAGACCCAAGAGTCAAAACAGAATGTACAAACTAACAACAATAAAATTCAGGTGGCTGTGTGTGCATGCTAAGTCACTTCAGTCATGTGTGACTCTTTGAGACACTATGGACTATAGCCTGTCAGGCTCTTCTGTCCACAGAATTCTCCAGGCAAGAACACTAGAATGAGTTGCCATGCCCTCCTTTAGGATCTTCCTGACTCAGGGATCAAACCCTCATCTCCTACATCTCCTGCACTGGCAGGTGGGTTCTTACCATTTGCACCACCTGGAAAGTCCCTAAAATTCAAGGAGGAGGGGTAAATTAAGAATTTGGGATTAAAATTTACACATTACTACAACATATTAAATAGATATCCAACAAGGATTGAATAGCACAGGGAACTATATTTAATATATTAACTAACATATAATGGAAAATAATCTAAAAATGAATATATAAATGTATGTATATAATGGGAATATATATATATATATATATATGTATATGATGGACTGCCCATATGGTCCTAGTGGTAAAGAACCTGCCTGCTAATGCAGGAGATCTAAGAGATGTGGGTTCAATTCCTGGGTCAGGAAGATCCTCTGGAGAAGGAAATGGCAACCCACTCCAGAATTCTTGCCTAGAGAGTCCCATGGACAGAAGAGCCTGGTACGTTACAGTCCATAGGGTCACACAGAGTCAGACACAACTGAAGCAATTTAGCACACACATATATGTCTGTAATATGTAGCACTGAATCACTTTGCTATATATTGGAAACTAATACAACATTATAAATCAACTATATTCCAACAAAATTTTTAAAAATGAATAAAATCCAATATGTAATTGAATGTTATGTTGTATAATACAAAAATCACCAGACAAGACCACTGATGAGAGGTATATATCAATTCAGATTGCAATCATGAGGAAAGGGGGAATGAATGTTAGCTTGCAAAAAGACACAAAGAATTGTTCAAGAAAGAAGCAATGATGCTTCTGGAAATATAGACTACACTATGAAGAACACGAGAAGAATATAGTGTGGTTCATAAGATTTTTCTCACTAGGGAAGACCCTATTACTGTCCAACCTAATTATCCCCTTAATAATAAGATTCCAAATTCCTTAGGTCTTCATGTGCTCTGACAGTTACTATTTGTATAAACTTGGGCTGGTTATTTCATCTACAGGTGCCCTCAGTATCCAGATTTGTAAAATAAGAAATACAATGGTACTCCTTGCTTACTGCTACTGTGAGGAATAATTGAGCTTTGTGGTGTAAAGTATGTTAAGTTGTGATGGGCCTAGAGAGGCTGATTAGTAAAGGTCTGCTCACATCAATACCCTCCTTCTGGGCTTCCCTGGTGGTCCAGTGGGAGAGGACACCACCGCCTTGCAGTGCAAGAGGCACCGATTCATTCCCTGGCCTGGGAATATTCCATTTGTCGCGGAGTGGCTGGAACAATATGTCCAACTACCGAGCAGGAGCACTGGGGCGCATGCACCCAGAGCTGGTGCTCTGTGGCAACAGGGTCCACTACGATGGTAGGCCCACACAGGCCAAAGAACAAAGATGGATGAAAATAGATAAATGAAATACCAATAGAAATGGCCAAAAAAAAAAAAAAATCCTCCTCATTAATGAAATAGTGAAAGTGAAAGTCTTCAGTCATGTCCAACTCTTTGCAACCCATGGACAAAATCATGGCATTCTCCAGGCAAGAATACTGAAGTAGGTAGCCTTCCCCTTCTCCAGGGGGTCTTCCTGAACCAGAGATCAAACCTGAATCTCTTACATCTTTTCTACATTGACAGGTGGGTTCTTTACCACTAGCACCATCTGGGAAGTCCCAACATACAGGATAGAGTGTGAATCTATACAGTTATTATGCTAACTAAAAGAAAAGAGATCAGCTAACCCTAAGTCAGCAGATTTTGACTCTCCATCTATAGCAAATAAATATGTTGGTCATTTGATCTTCACAGAAAATGACAGCAATCCCACAAGGATTGGTTATTGCCAATGAATTTCAATCTTTGACAAGCCTTTTCTTCATCATGGTAAACAAACACCCCACCCTTAAAAGTGCTGTGAATAATGGCAAACACTTGCCACGACATTTCTGATTTTCAAACTGCAATTTGATCCCTGTCCTTAAGTGTACCTTCGGAAGCTCAGTTATCCATATTCTTAGTCTTTTTCACTTTGATCAGATTATTAACTGTTGCACAAAACTTAGCTAGAGAATGATAGCATATTCTCCTTTACAATTTCATTTTTGGGGGGATTTAGTTGTTAGAAGATCCTAAAACAAAACTCCAGGGCACTGTGACTTCTAAAACAACATTATTGAAATACCAACACTTTCATAATTTGGTACTTTGATATATCTACCATGGATTGTATTACACTAGCTAGAGTTGTCTGTGTCTTAGCAAAACAGCCTCAAAAAATGCCACTGAATTACATGTTATAAATTCACATGGTCTCTTCACCAAAATACTCAAAAAGTCAAATTTGTCATCACCAATGTCTGACTTCACATCAGGTATGCATATGAAACTATTCTGTGTGTGGTTAGTAGTTTTCCCAGATGAGAATGATAGCCATAGACAAAAAGGAAGAGAGTGACAAACAGAACTTTTATCACTGATTGTAAATAGTAGAGGATTGTCATGGAAATGCTTTCTAATTTCTCTTAAGATCTGTCTCAAAATGTCTGTTCTTTATCTGTAGAGCATTATTTTCCAGAGTATAGCATCTGGAGTCAGACTGATTCCCAAACCCCAGCCACATTACTGGGAAAACAGAGTTGTATAAACTGTACATAGACTTGACCACATTATGCCTAAGTTTCCTTTTTTTTTTCAGTTTCCTTTTATATGAAATAATAATCCTAGTAGTAACTGCAACATAGTGTAGTTTCAGAACTAAGTCAAAATCAAGGGTCCATAAGTGCTAGCTTTTGTTTCTATTCTCAGTGAACCAATTCAAGTTCGGAGTCAAAATCTGAATTGATTTACTGACAATAGATAACCAATTTAGTATCAAAGGACACAACACCAAGAAACTAGAGGATTTTCAAGCTAAATTACCATTTGCATGTGAACTATTCATATAATTGAGGAAAACACGCCACCTTAGTCTAAACTCTCTGAACAATTGCCTCAATTCTGCACCTCACTTGGCGTCTGTAGACAAGTTCTTAACGTCCAGTATCCACTGAAAGTCTCTGCATTTCAAATAAAAATAATAGCTGCCATCAAGTATGTTAATGTCCATAATCATTGTAATTTTTTTAAATTATAAACGTCAGTGGTCACAAACCTACCCAATGAAAACATAAGGTAACAATTTAGCTTTTATATTAGTACCCTCAGAAAAGAAGAGCCACTTGTAGGAAACTTAAGAAGGAAGGCAAATTTATAACATTTATTCTAAAAATAGGGGGATCTTTTTCCCTTTCCCAGTGGGATCATTTCTAAGGTAGTATTTGCTAGAAAATATCTGCAGACAAAATTTTACCACTGTTTTTCATTTTCATTATGGAGTGAGGATACACAATGCTACTTTAGCTTCAGTAGACAACATTTAAATAACATGTTTGAAATATCTTGTACATTAAAATTTATATAAATAAAATTATGTTTTTGATCCCAGTGATTAAAAGTTATGTTTGTTTTTAGTCTGTCTTTAGGGTTTTAAAATTTCATAAAGTATTTCCCCAAATAAAAAGCAGCACTCAGTTTAAATATTGCATGCATTAGAAATGAAGAGACCTAAACGATATTAACTGTAGGTTACATGTTTCATATTTATTTTGTAAATTTTTAACATTATTTTCCAGAGTATAGCATCTGGAGTCAGACTGATTCCCAAACCCCAGCCACATTACTGGGAAAACAGAGTTGTATAAACTGTACATAGACTTGACCACATTATGCCTAAGTTTCCTTTTTTTTTTCAGTTTCCTTTTATATGAAATAATAATCCTAGTAGTAACTGCAACATAGTGTAGTTTCAGAACTAAGTCAAAATCAAGGGTCCATAAGTGCTAGCTTTTGTTTCTATTCTCAGTGAACCAATTCAAGTTCGGAGTCAAAATCTGAATTGATTTACTGACAATAGATAACCAATTTAGTATCAAAGGACACAACACCAAGAAACTAGAGGATTTTCAAGCTAAATTACCATTTGCATGTGAACTATTCATATAATTGAGGAAAACACGCCACCTTAGTCTAAACTCTCTGAACAATTGCCTCAATTCTGCACCTCACTTGGCGTCTGTAGACAAGTTCTTAACGTCCAGTATCCACTGAAAGTCTCTGCATTTCAAATAAAAATAATAGCTGCCATCAAGTATGTTAATGTCCATAATCATTGTAATTTTTGTAAATTATAAACGTCAGTGGTCACAAACCTACCCAATGAAAACATAAGGTAACAATTTAGCTTTTATATTAGTACCCTCAGAAAAGAAGAGCCACTTGTAGGAAACTTAAGAAGGAAGGCAAATTTATAACATTTATTCTAAAAATAGGGGGATCTTTTTCCCTTTCCCAGTGGGATCATTTCTAAGGTAGTATTTGCTAGAAAATATCTGCAGACAAAATTTTACCACTGTTTTTCATTTTCATTATGGAGTGAGGATACACAATGCTACTTTAGCTTCAGTAGACAACATTTAAATAACATGTTTGAAATATCTTGTACATTAAAATTTATATAAATAAAATTATGTTTTTGATCCCAGTGATTAAAAGTTATGTTTGTTTTTAGTCTGTCTTTAGGGTTTTAAAATTTCATAAAGTATTTCCCCAAATAAAAAGCAGCACTCAGTTTAAATATTGCATGCATTAGAAATGAAGAGACCTAAACGATATTAACTGTAGGTTACATGTTTCATATTTATTTTGTTGAACTCTGTCATTTTCATGACACAAGCTCTGATTAAGGAAATAGATATACAATAAGCTAACTAGAAAATATATTGGCACACTGTTAAAATGGAGACTGTCTTGGGGAAAAGTAGGAACTCAAGTCAATTCAGTTATTTTATTACATTTAAATATAATAAAAATCTTTCATGATTTTTTTTTAAAGAATAATTCTCAGTATGCTTAGAATGGACATTTAAATGATGCTATTTTTGTTAATTACATGTTGCTTGGATGCTTAAATAAGTCAAAGATTCTAAGACTAAAGGTAACCCTGCCGTGTTTCTAACTGTCCTCAAAATAATTACAGAGTGGAGCCTGACTGTCACTCATGGGCATCCTACTCCATTGTGTGAGGAGAAAAAGAAAATGGCGGCCCACGCATTAGCACATCACCCATGGCTAGAGCAATGACAAGATAGATTAGGATGTATATTAAATCTCACACATGACTGCTTTTCTGTATCAAGGTGAAAAATACTTGCTCTTATATACATTAGGCATCAGTGTTAGTCTGACATCTATATTAATATTGACAGCATATCAGCATTTTTTTTTATATTTACTGAGTCAATAACTAGTCTAAACCTAGTAAAGCTTAGATAACCAAAATGAAAAAAATATCTAGCAGGCAGCCTTATATTTTCATATCTAAAAAAAATTAATCCCCCCTCAAAGTGCTGGGCTTTTATGAATTATCAATCCTACAGCAATACATCAACTGGCATACACAGCTGTGACTTAGTAATCCAATCTCATTTGTCAAAAAAAGAAATTTGGTAGATAAAGAATGGTTCTAGAAAAAGAAACTCCTGCACAGACAATAACATAAATATTATATGCATAGGAGACTGATTATTTTTAAAAGCTAGATTAAATCATTATAGTCCTTCACCTTGTATACATTATTTTCACAGATAAGAGGCCATTGTTAGGCAGTAATCCTGCTCCCACAATAACCAGCATGGAGAAAAACACATGAAATTTACAAAAATGAGAAATAACCAAGTTGCTTAATTTAAGATTTTTAACATATTTAGCTGTATCTACCAGGTTGAGAATCGAAAGCCCCATGCAAATTGGGTTAGAGAAAAGAAATTATTTACTCTGTTTTAGAATAAAACTAAACAAAAACCTATCTTAATTTTCAGGCAATATCTTGGTCTCATTAATAATTAAGTGTTATTTTCCAAAGAGGGCTACTTTACACTCTGCTTTGAAGTATGTCACCTTTACAATTATTTTCAAAGATACGATAGATAATGCTTTTAAGGTGCACACATATTTTATATACATTACATGAGAATGCAGCAAAATAAAGCATTCACTTTTTCCAGTCTTAGGCTAGCTTCACAGTATCACTGAATGAAAAGAGATACATATTTACAAAATCAATATTTTTTAAAAAAGAAAACAAGAGTCTGCTATTCTTCTAAAGCTTATATTTAAATGGTTGGAATTTCAATTTTAGTAATTAAGCTGTGGTTGGAAGCACCATCGTTCAAGAAAAACAAAATCATGAGGCAACCAAGCAAAGTCCTTTTGATTTTAAATATATCACATGACAACCCTTCAAGGGCTGTTCATCTCCAAAGTCAGATGAGCTTTTATTAAAACATGCCTTTGATAAAAGACTACCTTTCCCCCTTTTCCAGCACTCTGTGGAAGGTGATTCAGGTTAAAGTGATGTTCTTAATAATAATTGTCTCTATAAGATCCATGCTATCCTTTATGTAAGTCCTTGAAAATGAGGCCATTTTGAACAACTGGGACAAAATTGCAACCCTGATTATGAACCCTTCCATCAGGCAACATCACTGGCAAACAATGACAGGAAAAGGGGCCTTTTCTGTGTTCTTCTCCTAATGTTGCCCTAGCCTCTGCTCGCAAGATGTATGTAAAAGAAAAAATATAAAGAAATGCTGGCCTAGGAGAGTGACTTGCACTCTAATGTTTGAGATGTTTATAGCATTAAAGCTGCTTAATTATCAGTAGAGGCCCTGAAAAAGTTAAAGGAAGAAAACTCTCATGATTCACCAGGAAGAAAACTATCATGATTATAAGATATGGGTATTTTGTCCTTCACTAGGGGTTGCTTTTATGCTCAATAATATGATGTGAAATTAACTATTTTCATAAACAGATGGTCTTTAGGATAATGGTTTGTTCATTTTAATTTCCTTTTTGGCAGTGCCTCATGCCAAATATCAGCAACATCAATAGTCTTCACCAGAAGTTGTCTGATACACGGTTGGGATGTTTTGTACAGATACCCATTTTTTCCCCCAACTATGAGAAACGGACATCAGAGAAGTTTTAGGAGGTACAGAAAGATAAAAAATGTAATATACTTAAATGAAGGGAAAATGAATCCATATCAAATTCCAAGAGTAAAAATTTGAGGTTTCAAGTGTTTATTATTTCTTTTCATCTCCACGGCATCGCTATAATTCAGAAATCAGTAATCTTTACTTTCACAGAAAACATCTTTCGTCCCTAACCTTTATTCTTAATAGGGGTAAGTGATGCCCCATTTATAACATTTTTCAATTCATAGAGTCCACATGTGGCTGTGTACTAGCATAGCCAGACAGAGTGTACATTTCAAAAAAACTAAACCTCATAAATCTCCAGAAATTCCTCACATCTATTATGTTTACCTTCTGCTGCTGATGAGCCTGTTGGGCTCTGTACAGAGGAAATTACAAGCGCTCCAGAAGATTTGGCAAGAAGATGCTAGAAGAAACAATGGGCAAAAAAAAAAAAAAAAATTCTTAACTGAAGCATCAGATCCAGCTTTGGCTACCATTTACATATTTTAGATTACTAGCTAGTAAAATGGAAATTCCATTGAAATGGAATAAATTGTTTTCTGAAATCCCTATCTGATTACTGTTGGTGATGTCTGAAATTAAACATGTTAAGCTACACTCAATATACTTTATGGAATTCAACTGAAGGCTAACATTCTTATTAGAAAATCTGTCTGTTTATGCAATTTTCCAATTAAAAACCAAAGTATCTGTATCCACCTAAAACTTCTACCCCTAGCCTTGTGATCGCTTTCCTATTAATCTGTATTATCAGACAATTCTTTATTTAATAGATGTTTGGAGGCTATTGGAACAGCTGCTAACTACTAAGAAAATACCAGTTGAACTATTTTAAGGTCACATATCTAAATATCCCTGGAAATAAGCTTGAAATTGATGCCAAGGGAAATGCTTGAGGCATATGCTATAAAATGATAAGAAATTTGCAAGTCAAAAAAAATCTTTCACCCAAATCATGTATACACTATGCAAACACAATAAGTGAAAAGTAAAAGATAGCCTAACCACTTTGCTTGCCTTTTTTTCTTTACTCATACTAAATATCAATTTTCCCACTGAGTCGACTGGTTATCCTGTCATTTTGAAGACACAGGCTTACACTTCACATAAGAATATGGTCTCAAAGCAAGCTTAATTACTCTTGTGTTTGAAGAACACTTAATTTGTATGCTTCAATTTTCCTAAACACATTATTGCTATTGGCTATCACTTTTCATTCATGATAAAGATAAAAATGTGAATAACTAAGAATGTGCAGATCCATTTAACAGGAATCACTCTTGAAACAATGTGGAGATAAAACTACTCCTGAAGAACAAATAGAAGAAAATGAAACAAAACAGAACCACTGGATGAAGATCAGGTGTCTACAATTCTGCATTAAAAAAAAAAAAAAAGCAAATCACAGTTTATGTATCTTAGCAAAAAGAGAAATCACAAAGTCATCAATTAATCTTAACTATACAACCTGCCAAATAAATATCTGCATATTCATCAATGATGGGTCCAAGTACTTATCTGATACACTAACCATTCCTCTCCCCCTGCACCATTCCCCTCGTCCTTAAACCATTGCCAAATAGGTAAACCAAGATCCTATAAGAGAGCTCTCCCACTAAAGAAATACATTTTATTATTGTGAAACCAAATCTAGCGCTTAAGAAACTTAATATGAAGGTCTCCCACTTCCGATTGGAAGAAAGCCAATAGGATTGATCTGATGCCTTCCACAGAGAGTCACAGCTGCTTCTTGCTAGTAAGATGCCCCTTGAATTCTGCTCTTTCCTCTGGAATTTTCCAATTAAAAACCAAAGTATCTGTATCCACCTAAAACTTCTACCCCTAGCCTTGTGATCGCTTTCCTATTAATCTGTATTATCAGACAATTCTTTATTTAATAGATGTTTGGAGGCTATTGGAACAGCTGCTAACTACTAAGAAAATACCAGTTGAACTATTTTAAGGTCACATATCTAAATATCCCTGGAAATAAGCTTGAAATTGATGCCAAGGGAAATGCTTGAGGCATATGCTATAAAATGATAAGAAATTTGCAAGTCAAAAAAAATCTTTCACCCAAATCATGTATACACTATGCAAACACAATAAGTGAAAAGTAAAAGATAGCCTAACCACTTTGCTTGCCTTTTTTTCTTTACTCATACTAAATATCAATTTTCCCACTGAGTCGACTGGTTATCCTGTCATTTTGAAGACACAGGCTTACACTTCACATAAGAATATGGTCTCAAAGCAAGCTTAATTACTCTTGTGTTTGAAGAACACTTAATTTGTATGCTTCAATTTTCCTAAACACATTATTGCTATTGGCTATCACTTTTCATTCATGATAAAGATAAAAATGTGAATAACTAAGAATGTGCAGATCCATTTAACAGGAATCACTCTTGAAACAATGTGGAGATAAAACTACTCCTGAAGAACAAATAGAAGAAAATGAAACAAAACAGAACCACTGGATGAAGATCAGGTGTCTACAATTCTGCATTAAAAAAAAAAAAAAAAGCAAATCACAGTTTATGTATCTTAGCAAAAAGAGAAATCACAAAGTCATCAATTAATCTTAACTATACAACCTGCCAAATAAATATCTGCATATTCATCAATGATGGGTCCAAGTACTTATCTGATACACTAACCATTCCTCTCCCCCTGCACCATTCCCCTCGTCCTTAAACCATTGCCAAATAGGTAAACCAAGATCCTATAAGAGAGCTCTCCCACTAAAGAAATACATTTTATTATTGTGAAACCAAATCTAGCGCTTAAGAAACTTAATATGAAGGTCTCCCACTTCCGATTGGAAGAAAGCCAATAGGATTGATCTGATGCCTTCCACAGAGAGTCACAGCTGCTTCTTGCTAGTAAGATGCCCCTTGAATTCTGCTCTTTCCTCTGGAATATTGTCTATCTCTAACTCTATGTACAAACAGTATTTTTGAAACTCATAATATCTATTCTTATCTCTTTGAAAATCACTATAGTGCCTTTACAAGGTTCAGACCCACATGCCATTAGAATTATTTGGCACTGAGCCAAAGTGGAGCTGGAGAAGGCCAGATAAGAGCCAACTGTTAAAAAGAAATTAGAAAAAAAAAAAAAAAGATTTCCATTCTAATGACTGAAAACTGCTAAACCAAGGAGCATTAGCAAGGGACTTATAAAAGATATGGCATAGGTTATTAAAACACCATCCTTATTACAAGAATTTTTCCTCACTGATATCATTTAGTTTATCGACTCAGTTAACCTCTTTCTTGCACTCCTTCCTGACTTTTCTACCACCACTGGGTAGAAGCCGGAGGTTGACTCATGACTAAAGTCCACAAGAACTGAGAAAATTAATTGCACAGCGTTTGCATATGTGCCCCATTTTGATAGACAGCTTCATCTT